>CM028351.1:15647620-15923891 GCA_016618105.1 Dendrobium huoshanense
ATTGTCTAGTTTTCCATCCAGGGCGATGCTCTGGCCGATCATCATTGATTTGTACTGATCGGCCAGGCCGATGTACATATCGGCCTGGACGATATTGTCGGCAACTTGCAATTAATGAGCTCTTTTGAAGCTCTTCTTTTTAAGAGCTCTTGTTCAATGTTTTTAAAAACCTTTTGCTGCTGCCTTGACCTGAGAAGACCTTGAGGAGAGAAAGAGAGAGAGAGAGGAGAGAGAGAGGATCTTGTGAGGGGGAGCTTGTGAGGGGTTTCACAAGGGTTGCTTCAAGGATCTCTCTGCGTCGTCTTCATCTAGAGTTTCTTGTCCGTGGAAGGGTCAGTAGAGGTAAGGAGTTTTGCTTTTGGTTCTGGTTCTCTGCCAGCTTCAGGAGGAAGCAAAAGGAGATAGGTTCTCTGCCTTGCCGGGGTGGCAAAAAGGAGGTTCTTGTGAGGGTTTCTCCGCCTAGCCGTGGGGGCTAAAGGAGAGTCACTTTTTTGTAGTGCAATACTTGGAGGGTGCCTCCAAGGAGTGGACGTAGGTCGAGTCGACCGAACCACTATAAATTTCTGTGTTCCTTTTCTTGCTTCCGCACTTTTAAATTCCGCAATTTTTTGTGGTGTGATTTGGTTTATGTAATTTTATTTCTTTGTTTAAAAAAGAAGTTTTTAAAATACCAATTCACCCCCCCCCCCTCTTGGTTAGTTTGGGACTAAGTTCATAGGGCTTAACATCCCCATCGAACTTTCACCTCCACCTTCTCAAGGCTATCTGAAATAGAATAGGGAATACCTGAGTTCGCAAGCAATCCTTCCGGAATTGCTAGAGTTCGCAGGCAACCCACCATAGCCATATTAGAATCTGGGATTTGGTTACAGTCCATGGTAACAATAGTCTTAGCTGAAATGCATCCAGAATTATCCACTTTCAAATTATCTTGATGTTCCACCAAGGCCTCTCCTTGAGCTGATTTGTTTCTCAACTCCAACTCAATTTTTTTGTTAAGTTTTATTACGGCATCTTCCTTCTTGTTAATAACCTCCTGATTAAAATCTTCATTCATTATCTGGATATTTTTGTTCCCTGTATCCATATTAGGTTTCTCCATATTACCCAACTTCTGAACAGGCTGATAAGTCTTTTTGAGAAGAAATTTATTCTTTGCAATATTTATATTAGAAGCTTCAGCATAAACTTTCTGTTGATTGACTCCTCTGCCATTCTTGCGATTTACCATAACCCAAGGTCCGTATGAAGAAGTTTCCAATACCTCAGCCACATTAGCAAAACTACCTTCCTTTCCACCTTCATTACTGTCCTCATTTATCTTCTGATGCACTTTAATGATCTTCTTGCAATCCTCTTCTCCATGACCAATCCTCTCACAATGGAAACAAAAGGAAGAAATTTTTTCGTATTCAACTCTTTGAAAAAATCTTCCTGAAATACTATCAACCCAAACACCAACCAGAAGCTTCTGGTCAATCTTCACTCTTACACATATTCTAGCAAATTCTCTCCTTCCCCACTAGAATAAGTTACCATCTAACATAAGCGGAGTGCCGATCCTGGAAGCAATAATTGATATATTCTGTTCATCCCAGCAATGTAGAGGAAGGTGTGGCATTCTGATCCAGATTGGTGAAGTTAATCCCTTCAAAGATGATGTTGAAAAATCTGGATTCCATTTCTCCATGCCTACTATGTGATCATTGACAAACCAAGGTCCCCCGATAGCACTGCTTCCATCGATTCATGATCATTGAATGAGCATAAAAACCAACCTTCACCAATTGTTGTAAAATGGAATTTTCCCAGCTTATTCCATTGTTTTCTAATTTCCCACGCCACCACGTGTGGAGGCAACTCCTTGCCAAATATTTTTATTACCAATGAATTCACTAATCTATTATCATTGGTCTTTTCAGATGCTTCACAAAGCTTCACTGCCTTACCATCTTCAGACATGAGTACATATTCTTCATTGAAATTTAACTTGATGTAAGGTTTAGTAATTCCATTACTAAATTTTTGTTCAAGAGCGGTCTTTTTAGGCAAAACACCGATTACCTTGTCCGCAAATGAAATTTCCTTGTTAATCAAAGCTGATTTGAACTGCTGTGGATTACTCCCTTCCCTACCGGTCTGTAGAGGATTATCAGTGCAACCACCTAAATCAGCTGAAGTACATTTACTGACTTCTAGTAAGTCCAAACTAGAATCCCTCTGATAATGTTTTTCAATCGGATCTTCTCTGCAGAGATGCGTAGTAGTAATTCTCTCTGAAGATCCAGGCGACTTGATAGGAAAATGAATTTCTCTGTTCACCGAATTTAAGGAATTCGCGTTTATCTTGCTGTCAGGGATAGAGATTGCACTTGAATTCTCAAACCGATTCACAAAAAATTTCATTCCTGAAGAGGAAGCCCCCTGGTCTGGAGAGAATTTATGAACTTTCGCATCTACCTTTTTACCTTTACCTTCCACCAGAGCAATCTTACCTTGTTTCTCAGTCAACCTTTCTGAAATGACCAGCTCTCCTCTTGATCGACGAAGAGGGTCGATTTCGTCTTGACGTTCCGATAATGCTTGAAGATGTCGGAGTTCGGAAGAATCCGACGATGTCAAAGATGTTCGATGGCCTTCTGCCGCCATGGTTGACCCCTTCCGCAAAATGAGACGGAATTACCGTGAGGAAGAAAATTTGAAAAATAACAGAAATTCTCTCTCTAGAAATCTCAGAGCTTATATCCAACCGCAATCTGTCGGGCGGATTTCTAGCGGATAATGTTTGCTGAAATTTCCATCAATAATGAGCATTTTTCATGTTGGGCAAAAAAAGAAACCATAAATAAAAATTCCCTTAAATATTATTAACCTTAACAAAATATATAAGCAAGGCGATTACCAAATAGATTCCATATACTCTTAGCTTCCAAGCTATTAAAAACAAGATGTTGAATAGCCTTTTCATTTATTTTGCAAGTTATCATCCACATAAATAAAGTTTTTTAATATCCAACATAAATCGAATATTGAGAAAGATACTTTTATGCTATCATACAAACAAACCAATCCTTAGACATTTTAGTTTTAATATGGTCAAATCATTTTCAATTGAAACAAGATGTCTTTAAAATCTTTGAAGAGAATCAGTTATGTAGGAAGATAATGCCTCAATCGCTATAACTAAAAACATAATAATCTTTGATCTTTAAATCTGAAATCCGAAACAATATGAAATAAAGAAACAATTGAGCCACTAGTGTTGGAGCTAAGGCTTCATTTTGGAAAACTTTCTCTTTATTTTTTAAAGCAATTTTTTTAGTACAAATTTATTTTTACTATAACTTTTTGTACTAAGAAAATAATTTAAAATATAAATAAAACCTATCCTAAATGAAGCTTAAGTGGGCTGTGGCTACATTTGAATAAGGTGGAATTAAAGTAACTGAAATAATATAATACATATTTTTTCTCAATCTTTCTTTTCATGAAATACTAATAAATAATATATATATATATATATATATATATATATATATATATATATATATATATATATATATATATATATATATATATATATATATATATATATATATATATATATATATATATATATATATATATATATATATATATATATATATATATATATATATATATATATATATATATATATATATATATATATATATATAGTTTTTATAATATTATCATTATTAATTTTTTAAAGAACAATTATAATTAATTAACTTCAATTTTTATAATTTTCCCCTTATAATTTTGATTTTTATATGAAATTAAATTAGAATATCCAAAATCAAAATTGTACCTCTTTTAAAGATTTTTTTATGACTCCCCCGCTATAAGCCACTATCACTCTAATCATGAAATCAAAGTGAGACATTACTGAAGTCAACTTCCAAAGTAATATAATTCTCATCGGAAGCTCTATTATCACTCAAATTCTTCTGCAACCTCAAATCATTTCTTTTAATCAAGGCAACAAAAGGAAAAACTTATTCTGTGCGGAGGCTGAATGCAAAATGTCGTTCAGAGGCCAATCAGAATGCGCCATATATACGGTACCGAGCCTCGCTACTGAGCGGCACCGAGCCTCGGTACTGAGCGGTACAGTGCGATGGGTGACGTGGTGCATTCTGGTTCGTCTCCGAACAGCGTTCGGTGTCTACACAAAATTATTAATCCAGTGCCTCTTAGAGTATTATTATTTTTTTTAAATTAAAACCTACGGAGGAGCCTACATATTAATTAAAGGTAAATAGTATAAAGTCCTTAAAAGGTCCTCGCGCCCACTATTGCTCAAAAGAGCTACAATAATAAACGATAAAAAACCTACGAGCACAAGGTCCTTACTACACAAATGTACAAGATAACCTAGGTACATTCTACGGTGCTTAAACACAAGCACCCAAAAAGAGGGAAGAGAAAGAACGAGCTTGCATAAAATGCTTCCCAACAAAATTCCTATAATCCTTACTACCTGCACAAGAAACATGCAAGAACAACACAAAGGCCACCAAACATCAACACAAAAAAATATAATAGAAAAATTTAAATAAAATCTAAACCCAAGGATATAACCAGCAAACCGTATTATGACAGTAGTAAGAAGACCTCCATAGCATGAAATACAAACTCCCATCCGAGAGGAGAGCAAGCAAAGCCCGTGAGACCATACAGGGAATTCAACCAACGAAGCAAATAAAAATTCCAACACATGTTCTCAGAGGAAACCCCCCTCATCACCATGATATAAGCCAGGAAACTCCTGCTCCTCACAAGAACAACCATCGCCCAAACAAAGCATAAACCACCCAGAATAGAAGGGAACATGCACTCCCAGGCTCCATCAACAAGACCAACACCACCAGAAATGAGCCTCCCAGGCTCCAGCAATATGTCCAAGCCACAATAAAGCTCAGCATCAAACAACGCCTAGATAAAGCATAGACAACAACTATTACCCGAAAGCCATAGTCATAACATAAAGAAAAAAAGAGTGAACCTGGAAGCCACCAAAAAAGCCAGCCCAGGTACGGGAAGAACCCTACCTAGAAAGAGAAACAACCAAACAAAACTAAGATAATGACTCAAAATAACAACCCTAAGTGAAGCAAACAACCACAACCACCAGAACATAATAGAACCACCCAAACTTAATGGAAGACATAAGGTAACCCAATTTGATCTAATTTAACAAGACCCTGAACATGAACAGGTAGCTGAACAAGAGGGAGACCATTAAAACTATTAAACATAGTACCCATAATAGCCAAAGCCTGAGCAACAACATTCCCGTCTACCTTAATGAAAGAAAAGGAGTAAGAAAAAGAATTTAACACCTCTTTAATATTTCTTTGAATGTAAAATAGAGTAGGGGCACACGTACTATCATCTTTGTCAAGAGAAAAAAGATTATCATAATAAGAAGCAACCTCCAAAATAATATTCTTAAGGAAAATAGCTTTGCAAAGATTTAACCCATATATAATTGCAGTAAAAAAGGTGATGTGACTATCACCAACATTAGCCAACCCAGCAAAGCCAAAAACATAATTACCTAGATAATTCTAATGATACCACCATAGCCAATTTTATTACCAAATTTAGTACAAGCCACATTCAATTTGAAATAATTAGGATGAGGCTTACACCAATTAAAGCAAAGAGTTATAATATGACACCTATCCATCTCTCCATTAATTCCAAAAAAGGATAGGGTATAGTAATAATTCTTAAAACTCTTTATAGTAAGCAAATTGGAATAATAAAGAGCACTCACCTTGTCTTTAATTTTATGAATAAGCAAATGTGATTTATAACAACCCCATTGAAACGGGATAGACATTCCTTTCCAACCAAACAAATCAACAAATAAGAGAAGAAATCACATTTCTAATACGGCCGTTGGACTTAACAAACCAAAGGCCAAGCAATGGAGAAATAGAATTAGAAGCAACATATAAGTTCAGTTGAAACAAGTCCTAAAAAAAAATCCAAACCTTGATCGCAATAGGACCAGATATAAAAACATGATGCATATTGTTGACACGGAAATATCATTAGCATTTAGAAGGAATAATGAATCCTCTCTTCACCAAGTTATCTACAGTGGGAATGAAATTGTGAAAAAAACTTCACATAAAAATAGAAATAGTAGAAGGGATACTGTTGTTCCAAATCAACGTAAAACAACTTAGAAGTATCCTTTTTTGATCTGAATGAGTGCCAAGCATGCTTAATATTGAACAAACCAACTTTAAAATACAAATAAAGTAAAACATCCTTCGAATTGCTATTAATAGGGACTTTTGAAATAAGTTGAATAATGCTATCTAGGAAAACAGCAGACAATTTCTCCATATCCCACCCACTAGAGGAAAAAAAATAATTAACTTTCCTCTTTGAGATAGAAACTTTATTAAGTAAAGAATCAATCAAATTACCATTAAGCTACCTATCTTGCCAAAAGAAAATGTTCCCATTACCAAGGCCCCAAACTAAAGAAGATTACACTTTCCATTTAATCGAACAGATCCGATGCCAAACTTTAGAGTGACCTTTAGAAATGCAATACATGGAAGGATGCATCACTCCACAATATTTGGCCCTCATAAAATTGGCCCAAAGACTCACATTAGACCTAAAGTTAAACCATAACTTAAAGGAAAAAGCAAAATCCATATCATTCATGGATTTACACCCTAAATCTCCTTCTTGCTGAGTACCACAACAGCCACCCCAAGACTTCCAATAAATCTTAGAGTTATTACCAGTGCCTTTCAAAAAAACTTTATTCAAAATTCTATCAATTCTGAGACAAAATCTCTTAATAGGAAGGAGGGTTTGAAAACTATAAACAGGAATATAACACAACACACTTTTAAGACGCCCACCAAAACTAAAAAAATTAGAATTCCAGGAAAACAATTTATTTTGAACCATAGAAATTAAATCATCAAAGAGGAAAGATCTCTTTCTGCCCTTAAAAAGAGGAATACCCAAGTATTTTATAGGTAAATCACCTTGAGAAAAGCCAGTAAGATTCATAATATCCTAAATCCAATCAGGCAAAGCATTCTTAGAAACAATAAAATAACATTTATGCCTATTGAAGGGCAGACCACTAATAGATTTAAAATGACCAAAAAAACTCAAAATTTTACCAATCCTATTCTTAGAGGCATTAGCAACGACAATGAAATCATCAACAATGAATAAATAGGAGATATGAAAACCACCTAAAGTTTTGAAATAAAGACTAGGACAATTGTAGAAAAGATTAGCCAAGCCGCTAGAAAGATAATCAGCAGCAATAATAAAGATAGCTGTAGAAATAGGGTCTCCTTGCCTAAGGCCATGAGAAGCTTGAAAGTAACCATGAATCTTACCATTCACAATAATAGAAAAGAAAGGAATTTCAATATAGGATTTGATGAGATTTATGAATTTAAAATCAAATCCAAAAAGACTCAACATCTTATAAATAAAGCTCCAGTTAATATTATCATAAGCCGTAGCAATATGCAATTTCATAATCATGTTTCCACCTCTCAGCTTGATATCCAAATCCTGACATAGTTCCTGAGCCAAAATGATATTGTCAGTAATAGCATAACCTTTGACAAAGCCCATCTGATAAGGAGATATAATCTTAGGCAATAAAATAGTTAACCTGCTCATCAAGAGTTTAGAGATAAGTTTATAAAATACAATACACAAACTGATGGGTCTAAAACTATTCTAAGAATTCACAATAGTGCTCTTAGGAATTAACACAATAGAAGTAGATGTAAAAAACTTAGGAATATGAGAACCATTAAAGAAATCCATAACAACAGAAAGAAAATCTTTAAAAATAATAGGCCAAGTTTTTTGGAAAAACTTAGTAGTAAAACCATCAGGCCTAGCAACAGAATCAACATTCATATCAAATAAGATATCTTTAATCACCTCAAGAAGAGGAGACTTTGATAAAGAACAATTATCTTCTTGAGAAATAGTATTAGGAATAAAAGATGGGTTAACAATAGAAATATGATTAAAAGACTTATTAAGATGCTTATGAAAATAATTAACAGCCAAGCTAGCAATCTCATCTCTATCCTCAGTAGTAGAACCATCCTCACGAGAAATTTTATGAATACTGTTAATATGAAATTTCTTTTTCACTATGTCAAGAAAATATTTAGTGTTATTATCAACTTCCACTAAATGCTTGGTAGCAGCTTTTTGTTTCCAAAAAATTTCTTCCTAAATCTGAAGCTTGGTAAGCTCCACTTTAGCCTCATTCAGAAGACACAAATTAGCCTGAGAGTAATCAGTCTGACAAAGATCCTCAAAGGAGTTAATTTTATTTTCAGCAAGTAAGATGTTAGTAAACAAATCTTTAAAAACATTATGGTTCCACCAATTCAACACTTGCTTAAGCATTTTCAATTTGAACCACAATCTTTTCAAGCTAGAAATATAATTATTAGGATAAAGAGGAGCATTCCAATTATTCTGGAGAACCTCAAGAAAGGACTCGTGATGTAACCACATGTTCTGAAATCTAAACTGAGATGGATAGCTCTTAGGATTATTCTTAATGTTTATAAGCAAGGGGGAATGATTAGAGAGTGTACGACTCAGATGTTCAACCTTGGTCAAATTAAAAGTGTTCAGCAATGAATTATTAGAAGTAACTCTATCTAACCCCTGCCATAAATGCCCACGATGCCAAGTATAATTCTTATCAGAAAACCCTATATCAATGAGATTACAAGCAATGATCATATCATTGAAATCCTCCATAGACTGATATATAGGAAGAGAACCCCCTATACGTTCATCCGGGCTAGTAATCATGTTAAAATCACCACCCACAAGCCAAGGAAGATTATAAACATTATGAAAATCCAAAATTTGCTCCCATAAAATCCTCCTAGTATAACGAGAAGAGGTGGCATACACAAAGGACGCACAACATTGGAAATTAGAACTTTTAATATTGTAGTGTAAAACTTGAGTAATGTCACCAATGATATCAATTCTTATAAAATCTTTCCAGAAAATTTAGATTTTACTGGCAACATTCAACTTAGCATTATTAAAGCCCAGAAATCTAGCAGTTTTAGTTAATTTATCCACAAAAATTAGAGTTTCAAGTAAAACAAGAATAACAATATTATGAATAAGACATAAATATTTAACCCTAAGCTTAGAAGAGGGGCAGCCAATACCCTGTACATTCCAAATAATGACGTTAAACATAAAAAAGCATACTTAATGAGAAGTATGCGATTGGGTACTTCTAGGAGATTATAAAATAAAATTTTTGGGTTTCCTACCATGTTTACCACGACCCTTAGAAAAACTAAAGTCATTGTCTTCTCTAGCATAACATTTAGCTAAAATATCAATTTACGTATCAGTATAAGCATCACAATGATTTAGATCAGATAAAAGAATGGTTTTGTCATTTAAGTTATCAGAAGGCCCCTTAGGAAAAGGTCACTCACCATCCATAAAGAACACACCATCTCCTAAATAAGTTGAATGCCTCTCATTTCCTTCAATTAACCCCATCCTATGCTCGAAATGGGCCAAAGGAAGATTTCCCTGAGAAAGCAAAGCCTCCTCCTCCATGAAAGTCTCCTCTTCTCATTGCATAAATTGTTTCCACTTTCAGTTCAGACCATAGGAGGATTCACCAGAAGAGGCAACTCCTCCCCTTGAACAGAAAAAACCTAATCATTCTCAACAATAAGAATAGGATTAGAATCAATATTAGTATTATCATCCAAAATAATAACATGAGTCACATTTTGTAAAGATTCATAAGCAATAAATGGTGAAGAAGGATCAGATATTTTATTCACAACATTAGATAAATTTTTTCCTTCTCACATACCACAAGTAAGATCCGAATTAAGTTCATGACCAGAAGATGAAAAAGCAACCTGAATAATAGGCTGACCAACCAAATCCTTAGCTTGAATCATAATACCACTACCTTCCACCAATTTGTCGTTAACATCAACAATCGTATTGCACTTTGCATTTTAATGGGCCTGACGACTTCTTTATCTTTCTTAAGGTGGGGATGCAATTTAAAACATTCACTCAAGCCATGATCATGCATCTTGCATTGAGAATAAAAGATAGAAAATTTTTTAAATTTGACATTTTGAAAGTAACCATTCACTTCAGACCCAAGCCTAATCTCGGTAGGATACTTTTTAGAGATATATAACTCAACCAAAAACCCTAGCCATCGAGGGACGTGAAACTGAAGCCGTGGCTTGGTTCATTTGCAATGGACACCCAAGGATAGAAGCCAAGCCATAAAGTATTTGAGAATTGAAAAAATGCAGCCTAAGGTTTGGAAAAGAAACCCAAACTAGAGCAATCGGTGATTCATGACGAACATCAAAATCAGGAGTCCATTTATGTAGCCGCATTTGGAAAGACTGAATGTAATAAGAATGCCTAAAAAAAATCTGGCTATAATCCAAATCATTACTCAGTTGAATTGCCACATGCCTGGGATCGAGTAAACCAACATGAAATGAACCTGAAAGCTTTAAATTATAGAAAATTTTTCGGATGACATCAATATTAGGATGCTTCAGAACAAACTTACCCAAAAGGGTAAGAGCAAAAGGAGCCTGTAATTCAGCCACAACTGAATCTTCTAATAGTAATGCATGACACCCTTTAAAAGACGAATGAACAAATAGCAGGGGAGGAGAAGAACCAAATGAACTAGCCAAAACATCCTTAAATGAGCGTGATTTACCATTCAGGATAGGAGCTATAGGTGTGTTAGATGACGACGGGGTTGTCATCCCCCAAACCCCCCCCCCCCCCCCCAAAAAAAAAAAAAAATGAAACCCGTACGCCAACCAAACCGAACCTCAGTGGATTCAAGAAAAAAAAAAAGAAGAAATGAGCAAAATGAAATGAAACAGAAGAGCCACAAAGGAAAATGCATGAAAATACAAAAAAAAGAAGACAATCGAGCCCGAAAAAAACAACCCTGGGCAGCAGAAAATAACCACACACAAAAACAAGGGGGAATAACACCAGAAGACCGAGGAGAGAGCCACACAACGAATGCCAAGCACAAACCCTAGAATCCCCTCAGAGTCTCCCAATGAGAAAGCAGAGAGATATTGCGAGTGACCTAAAACAAGTTGCCTCTTAAAGTAATGTTTGTACATCATAAAGTGTAGTAAAATATATTTGTCAAATGCATATAAATGTACACATACTAGAAGCTTAAATTAATAATATTAAAGAATGTGCTTCATATTACAACACATATGAGCCTCCCAATAGACAACACCTGAATATTTTTTTTTTATATAGGAAAAGATACATTTTCCTCTATCTTATATAATAACAACGTGAGGAGTACATGCCATGCACCTCTATCTTATAAGTGGCTTACAACTTTAATTGACTTTTCTGTACTATATATCTACTCACTCATCTGATGTAACATCACAGTAATTACATGGGCAAACATTCATTTTCTAAAAGAAAATTTTCATGATCATATGATCAGCCTCAATTGCAATACTTTCATGAATATTTATGTCAAAGATGGAGGATTAGATATTTGAATATAATGTTCAGCGGAGGAAAATAGATTATAATAATTAAACCAATTCTTCAAGCTATCTTTGACGAGCCCATATTTGCAAATAGATTATAATCAATTTTTTTTTATTGGCTATTTTAGTATGTATTAATGTTCTCTCTCGTTCAAAGATGTTCTCTCTAAAAATCCATTAGCAAGTGATACTATCTCAAACGTAACTCAATCAATTTTTAATGGTGTGCCAGCTGTGCTTCTATCTGATGAGGATGTTCTTAAACTTGCTTCTCCCTTTTAATTTACATTGGTTGGTAAATTTGGCTTGCGTAGACCAAACCTCGATACGATCTGCCATTTTTTATGTAATCTTAAATTATCTGGTTTTTACTCTGTTGGTTTGTTGGATGCTCGATATGTTACGATTCAACTTTAGAATGATTTAGATTATAGTAGGCCGTTTGCGAGAAGAGCTTATTTTATCAACAATTGCCAAATGCGGATTCTTAAATGGACTCCTTTTTTTGAGGTTAGAGAGGAATATCCTATAGTGCCGATCTGGATTTCATTTACTAATTTACGTTTACATTTCTTTAGCCCAAAAGTTGTACATGCTCTTGGATCCATTTTTCGGTCGCCCCATGCAAACCGACCATGCAACGGGTACTAGGACCCAACCATCTGTTGCTAGGGTACTAGTTGAAGTAGATATTTCTAAAAAACATGCTAAGGATATTTGGGTTGGATCCAAAGCATTTCGTTATTTACAAAAAGTGGAATTTGAACAAGTTTCAGATTTCTACTCTCATTGTAAGATTCATGGTCATGCACTAACTGAATGCTTTAAATTATATCCGAAATTGAAGAAAACTTCAAACCCAAACTTGGGGAAGGTAGATTTTCCCAAAAATAATTTGATTGTTTTTAATAACGAATTTCCTGCTCCTCACATTAAAAATCATGGGAATGTTGCTAATCTAAATCCGGTGCTTTCGAAAAAAAGAGAGATTTTCATAGCTGAGAAGGTTGCTTCTAGTGTGGATATTTACAATAAGGGTGATAAAGTTCCTAACATTTATGTCTCAATTGATTCTATGATTCAAAATACTAGTGATCCTCAATTACCTATTTCTCACTCGACTCCTAATCCAAATAGAGAAATGCATATTAATATGGAAACTCTTGAGAATGAGGGTTGTGAAGAAGGGGAATTTATTCCCAAATCAGGAACGGACACTTTGAAGGAGGATCATTTAGATATTGTTGAAAAAGAGGACTCTATGTCTTCTAATATTGTTGGTACTACCTCTAAAACTAATGATGAGGATGGTTTTATCAAGGTTTATAAAAATAAAGGGAAAAATGTGAAAATTTCATTACCATTCTACTAGAGCTCAAAACTACTTCTAAAGGTTGTAATGGTTAAGGCTCTTATATGGGATGTGAGGGGTATTGAGGCGTGGGTGTGTGAAATGATTTGAGAATCAGAGTTAGAAATATTTGTAGAATTCATAAAATTTAGTTGTTGGTTTTAATTGAGCCATTTATTTCTTCGGATAAGCTTGATTTTTTTCTTCCCAATTGGGGTTTTCAATAAAATTTGCTAACTATTCAAATAAAATTTGGATTATGTGGAATAGTGATCTTAGTGTGAATATTCTTGTGATTTCCATCAAGTTGTTCATGTTCAAATCTCCTTTTTCAACTTTAAGTGTAATACTTCTTTTGCCTATGCATCTTGTTCTAGACTGGGCCGGCTTGCCCTTTGGGATCAATTAAATAATTTTGCTATTAATTCTAAAGCCTCGTGGTGTGTGGGTGGTGATTTTAATACTATTTCCAATGTAAATGAGATATTGGGGGGAAATCCTCCTAACATTAATGCCGTGGAGATACATGGCATTAGCTTTTTTGGGGGTGTTTTTACTTGGAGTAGAGGCAACTTATGGCAAAGACATGATAGGATTTTATTCAATAAAGATTGGATTGCTAATTTTCATATGACTCATGTGGACCATCTGAGTAGAACTAATTCTGATCTTGCTCCCTTACTTTTGACTATTAATGCCAATATGATTCATGTTCCTTCTGCTTTTAAATTTCAAATTATGTGGTTATCTCATAATGATTTTATGAATGTAATTCATAATAACTAGTTTGTCCCTATTTTCCCTAATAATAATATTATCAGTATGTCTAAATTATGGTCCAAGATGAGTAGGTTGAAACATGTTTTAAGGTGGTGGAATAAAAATATTTTTAAAAATATTTTTACTAATATTAAGGAGGCTGAAAATGAGGTGATTGAGTTAGATAAGGTGTATTTAGAAAATCCTGATATTAACAATCTTTTTGCTCTTAATAATGCTAAAATTAGTCTTTTTCAATTGCAAGATCAGGGGGAAATCTATTGGAGGCAGAAAGCTACCTCTAAAATCATTATGGAAGGTGATAGGAATACAAAATATTTCATGCTATGACTAATAAGAAGGGATTAGAAATCATATTTTCAAAACTGTTAGCAATGATGGGAGGATTTTATTGAATGAGGATTCTATTCTCAATTCTGGGGTGGATCACTTTAAAAACATCTTTAATAATAAGGTTAATACTATTCCTATTATTAATCCTTATGTTGATCCTCATTATATTACTGATAGTGACAACACCTTGCTCGTTCAACCTTCGTCTGAGGAGGAAGTTTGGAATGTTATTAAGGATATGAATAGCGATTCTATTGATGTGCCTGATGGTTTCACAACTAAATTCTTTGTGAAAACTTGGAATATCATTAAGTTGGATGTGTTGGATGCTATCAATAAATTTTTTTTTTTTTTTGGTAACTCTTATCCAATTTTTTTTTCTTCTACTAATATTATCTTAATTCCTAAAAAGGAGGTTACCAATAGCTAGAATGATTTTAGGCCGGTTAGTTTTGTTCCTTCTTTAACAGGCTTATTTCTAAAATTATTTCTACTAGATTGATTAATATTTTGTCTAGAATTATTTCATATAACCAAACTGGTTTTGTGGAAGGTAGGAGTATTTTGACAATATTCTCCTTGCTCAATAGATCACTCATGATATCAATGCTAAAGTGAAAGAGGGCAATATCATTTTTAAACTTGATATTACTAAAGCTTATGATAACTTGAATTGGAATTTTTTATACAATGTCTTTTCTTTATTTGGTTTTAGTCAATCCTTTATTATGCTTATTAAAAATAGTATCGAGAACTATTTCTTTTCAATTATCATAAATGAGAGGAATCATGTTTTTTTTTAAATCCCCTAAATGTTTGAGGCAAGGGGATCCTTTAGCTCCCGCTCTTTCTATTATTAATGTGGACTATCTTTTCAAGGGTTTGGAGGAATTATATCAAAGGCATCTGAACCTTCTATACTATACTATTGGTGGTATTGATATTACTCATCTTAGTTTTTCTGATGACTTTATTATATTTTCCAATGGTTCTATAAATAATATTAAAGTTTTAGTTAAATTCCTAGCTATTTTCCAAAATATGTGTGGTTTGGCTATTAAAAAGGATAAAAGCAGTTTTATTATTTCTAAATCTATTAATCATGGTAGAATTAATGATATCAAGAGGATTTGTAGTTTTAATTGCATTTTTTTCCTATTAAGTATTTGGGTACTCCTATTTTTAAAGGAAGAAAAATACATCAAATTTTTGAAAATATTTTCACTATTTTTCAACGGAAAATTTCTAACTAGACTTCCAACTTCCTTTGTTTTGGTAGTAGGCTTGTGCTTATTAAAAGTGTTTTAAATTTGATTCTTATCTTTGTTTTCATACTTTGCAACCTATTTATTCTATTTGACTTAGATGGGAGATCAGAATGATTAATAAGTTTTTTTGGGGTTCTAAGAATAATAGCTCTTGTATCTATTGGGCTTCTTGGAAAAATGTTTGTGGGATTTTTAATGAAGGGGGGGTTAGGCTGTAAGAACATTTTTGATACTGTTCAGGCTTTTTCTCATAAATTATGGTTTTCTTTTAGATCTAAAATCACTTTGTAGGCTCAATTTATGAATGTTAAATATTGCAAGGAGCTTCTTCCTCTTTCTTATAGTTACAAAAGGTTTGATTCATTGGTTTGGAAAAGGTTGTGCATTATCGAATGGGAAGCTGAGCAATTTATTCAATGGGGGTTGGGCAAAGGTGATATTTTTTTATGGCAAGATAATTGGTTAGGGAATGGTTCTATTAATAGCCTTATAAATAATCATACTTTGCATAATACTAAGGTGCATAGTTTCATTGAAAAAGGGAGTTGGAATGTTAATAAACTTAGGGAGACTATCCCTTTTGATTTAATTAGTACTATCCTGAACATTCCTTTACAATTACATTGTACTGATTAGATTTTATTCAATATTTCTCTGTGTGGTAATTTCAAGCTTAAAATTATTTTGGATACTATTAGAATTAAGTATGATAAATCACTTATTTAATCTGCTATTTGGCACAACAACATTCCCTTATCTTATTCTATTCTTATTTGGAGATGTATTAAAAGATTCCTTCCTGTTGACACTTTACTTAGGAAAAAAGGTTTTTTCTTTTGTTCTAAATGTCAATGTCATTTTAATATTGAAAGTATTAATCATGTGCTTGTTAATGGGAACATTGCTCATAAAGTTTGGAACTATTTTCTTGATATTGCTAATAAAGATAGTCTTAACCTTTATAGTAATATTTTATCTTTATTAGAGGTTTAGGTGACTTATACTAAAGGTCACATCTACAATTTATTGTCGATCCTTATTATGTGGTTCCTTTGGAAGGTTAGAAATGATGCCATGTTTGATTGAAAAATGTAGTTTTGAAAAATATTAATTTTCTTTGAGACATATTTAATTTTGAATTTTAAAATTGAACACGTCATTATGAACAGTATATCGCCTGGGGAGGAGATCATATTGTTCCCTAATGGGTTCAAATTTCATAATTTTAAATTCATTCGAATTATTATAGTCAAACTCAAGGGGAACAACATATGATCTCGAATGATCAAAATGACATTCAATCAATTGTTTACCTATAATAATTCGGATAAGAGATCGTTAATTTCATAATCAAAATAATGATAATAAAATAATATATCTTCCTGAATAAAGATGATATTACCTATTATCGATTGTTTGAATATGATGATAACGATCGCCATTTTTTTATGAATTCCCAAAGATAATTAATTAAAAGGTTTTGAAAATTTGATTTTTGAAAAGTTAGATCTGGGTTTCTAAATCTCCTACTAGTGCAAGCCCTTGTAGTTAATTACATCGTAGGAAATAGAAGTTTCCTACGAAAACTCTCGATTAAAATTGTTGACTGTATAAAAATATATACAAAAAAAAAAAATTCAAAACAACCGACATACCTCCGAGCCGGCCCCATCTCTCCAAAACGACGCACCTCTTCGGAGGCACCGACAATAAAAAAGCGTTAGAAAGGAAGGAATCACGAAAAAAAAAACTTACACTCGCTCATTCGGTTCCCTCGTCACTGTTCGACTTCGTTGCTTCGCACAAGCATCTAGGGTTCACCGTTCATCTTCTCCTCCCGTCGCTGTTGTTCAACTCCGTTGCTTTACAGGAGGCCGAGAAGATTACATGCGTTGCTCCTTCCGTTCCTTCTCCGATCGACCCCGTCGGTCGACTCCAGCAAACCAAAACCGACCGGCCCGCCAGAGCCGCCTCCACCGCTGCCTGAGCGGCCTTCGCCGCCGCCGTCTCCACCGCCGTCTCCGCCGCCGCCTGCCGATGCATAGCCCGTGCGTGACTTCCGCCTCCTACATGCCTAATCGGGCTTTGCTCCATCCCGATCCCCCTCTCTATATATTAATTTATATAATATATATCTTATAGTATATATTATATGTATTATATATATATATATATATATATATATATATATATATATATATATATATATATATATATATATATATATATATATATATATATATATATATATATATATATATATATATATATATATATATATATATATATATATATATATATATATATATATATATATATATATATATATATATATAAATAAAAGGAGAAGAGGACTTTCAAATAAATATCGAAGACCCGCACCGTGATTTTTAATCCGGGCGAATGGTTAAAAAATATATATATAAATGAAGACCATACGCCGTCGATCTTTGATCCGGGTATGATGGTTATAAATTTTGAAGACCATACGCCGTCGATCTTTGATCCGGGTATGATGGTTTAAATTTCGAAGACCTCGCGCTGTCGATCTTTGATCCGGGCGGGAAGAAATATCGGCAAATGCCGTCCCGGTTTCTCCCTCGGTGGGGAGGTGACGCCGGGAGGCTGCCGAAATTTCAAGAACAATTATAGAACTTTTTGGAACAATTTTGAAGCAATTAAAATTTCAATATTTGAATAATAAAATTTTTTATTATATAAAATTAATGGAAACAATTAATTGATTATTTTAAAGAAAAAATATAAAATCAATAAGTTTCAAAATATGGGAGCCAATTTGAGAAAAATGCTAAATACGATAATTTCAAATTCTGAGAATTTAAAAATTCGAGAGTACTTTAAAAAAAAAAAATTTTAGAGAGCTATGAGAATTAAAATATATTTATTGGTTAATTATTTTAATTAATCAAATAAGAAATTTCAAAAGTAAAATAAAAATGCAATGAATAAAATGAAAAATGGAAGGAAGGATGATGTCCACTATTTGACATATACAGGCTCTCAAACTCTCAAAAATCCTCAACTTACAAGCTCTCACAAACTGTACAAACTCTTAAATCTCTCTAAAACTCTCAAACTGAACTCCTATGCAAGTTCTCCAAAGTCCCTTTTGTACGAGTTCTTGCAACTATCTTTGGGCTCTATCCTCTACAACTACGAGCTCTAACTGCTGCAACTATCGACTACGAACACCTACGAACAAAGAAATGAAGAGTCAGTACCACATAAATAAATTGAATGAATGCTGAGAAATATAAACTATGGCATTTAGAATGAAATACTGGAAAATCAAGAAAGCCAAGTACGAAAAACTAGTAAAGCACAAGTGCTAAAAACAGGTAGAGTGGCGGACTATTGTAGTGGGAAAAAGACTACAAGCACAAATCAAAACAACTAAAACACTAACATTAGTGTCAAAATTCTGAAGTATCAAAACCACAAAAATTGGATCAACTCAACAAACAAACAATCAAATTCAAACTCTTGGGCAGCCTTGTTTATAGGAACTTGGTTGTAAGATGCGCTTTCCGGCAACTTTCGTAGGAAAGCAGTAAGCTCAATCATAGGGGAAAAGTTTTAGGTATAAATTGACATAACTCATAACCCCCAATTAAAACCCCGGCCACTTCTAATAGAAGCCGTAAGTCCGACATCTGAGGGGAGTGTTTAGGTGATAATACAAACTTAGACCCCTCATTTGGGCATCCTAGTCTATAGGATTAGGTTGTAAGACCCGCTTTCGGGCAACTTCTTACTGAAGTCGTAAGCCCCTAATGTTTTAGAAAAAAAATTACTAAATAAATTGTAATGAACTTAAAACCCAAATAATCTAATTCAAACTTTTGGGCATCCTAGTCTATAGGAATTGGTTATAAGACCCACAACTTGGGCCGCTTAGCTTATAGTGCTACGTCGTAAGACCCATCAATAGGCAACTTCTAAGGAAGCACTAAGACCTAATCCAAATCCAATTCAAGCCAAATTCAAACCTCTGGGCATCCTATTCTATAGGATTAGGTTGTAAGACCCGCTTTCGGGCAACTTCTTATTGAAGTCGTAAGCCCCATATTTTAGGAAATTTGCTAAATAAATAGCAATGATCCTAAACCTCAAACAATCAAATTTAAACCTATGGGCATCTTAGTCTAAACGATTAAGTTGTAAGACCTGTTTTTTTTTAGGCTACTTCCTAAGGGAAGCCATAAGTCCTACCCAAATAATTAAAATTCTCGGGCATCCTAGTCTATATGGCTTGGTTGTAAGACCCACAACTCGGGCCGCTTAGCGTATAATGCTACGTCGTAAGACCCATCAATAGGCAACTTCTAAAGAAGCCGTAAGACCTATCCAATTGAAATCATCCATGCAACTTTTAATTGAATCCGTAAGCCCCAAACTAAACAAATCTCTGGGCAACTCCTAATTGGAGATGTAAACCCCAAACTTAACAAACTATCCGGGCAACTCCTAATGGAGCCGTAAGCCCCAAACTAAATAAATTAACGGGCAACTTCTAAGGAACTAATAAGCCCTAACCCAAATTAAATCAAACTAAAATTCACATTTAACCACTTCAGTCTACTTAGGATCCCTGAGAGGAGGCAACCCATGGCTGCTAATCAGATTCCCTGGACACTACGGTCAATAATCGTTAGTGTTGGTAGACTGAAATCTATGATATACCCAGGACGACGGAACCATGGGATCTTGATCGGGTTTACCTCCATCTTCCCACCATTTGAGACTAAAAATATCTAAAATTTATTCATCCCTAATCGAGAGTTCTCTCTTACATAGTAAGAGGGGTAATTAACTATTAGTGCTTGCGCTCATAGGAAGTAAGAACCCCAGATCTATAAACCCTAACACTATCCTCAGGGAAAATCTGGTTAATTTCAATCTGACTTAAGGAAAATGGAATCCTACAGCTGCAAAGTGGGATTCACGCACTCGTGCCATTTTTCTTGAGCCAACAGATTTCTGGCGACTTCGCTGGGGAGTACGTTTCTCTCCATCTTTGGATGAAAAGATAATTTTTAATTAGTCTCAAATAATAAAACATCTAAAAATGAATATAGATGTTTATTCAACACAGATCTCTATTTTCTTTTTCCAGCAGAATTCAGGATGACTCTAATCCCTGCAAGTTCTATTGACAGGTTGATAACATGACTCCTGCAAAGTCATTCATGACTGTGAAACTCGGTGAGGGAGCCAGAGTGCAGTTCCCTCAAGCTGTTCTGAACACAGGCTATGCTGGAGCAACTATTCAATTTGAAACTATTTCTGAAGTCATGCAGTTCGAACAGTTCATTCCTGAGAATACTGTCAAGGCTCCTACTGCCAATGGTGTTGCTAAGAAGCCTACTTCTGAAGCTGTTGATGAGAAGGCTCCTAAGAGGGCCTCTATATTTTCAAGGCTCTCTGTGTCACCTACTACTGCTCCAGTAATTCAAAAGAAAGTTTTTGATCCCAAGTTACAATCTGTTGGCGTGAATACAGCCAGCCAGAATATAATCCAGGATGAAGTGCCTGAAGAATATAATGCTGAAGTTCCTGAAGCAAGTACTAAACTTTTCAGGAAAACCAGAAGAAAGGCTAAAGCTCGCTTACGAGCTAATGGCTAGGTGCCTGAGACCCTTCAAGAATCATCACCGCAGTTAGAGGCGAATATACAGTTAATAATGGCTTTGAGCCGTTAAAATGGGTAAAAAGGAATGATGATAAGGGTCACTTGAAGAAATCTTTCTGGGAGACTTCATGTCAACAGCCACAACCACCCAAGAAGGAAGAATCTGCCTCTTCCAAGATATACAAAATACTGAAGGCTGTCAAAGATAGAAATCTACAACGAAGACTGAGGAAATATGTTACTGAAGTTATTTCCTCAAATATGATTCATCCTCAGAATAATAAATTCTCAACAAAACCTTGTAGAGAGGAGTTTAGACGTCCTCCATACTACCAAAAGCCAAGAGATTTCTGTCCTAATATGGGTCGATACCCGTATTACGGAATAAAACAGTTTGGAGAGCCTTCTGATAATTTACATATAAGAGATTATAACAGAAGATATGATGAACGAAGGCCCCAACAATGGTATCATAGATCTGCTCATTCAAAGGTACATTTCGATGCTGGTGGTCATCGTTATGTGACTCCAAGAAGAAAGCAAGTCTGGGTTCCCAAGAGACCCACATATCCTCGAGCTCAGAAGAATGATCATGATAATGAAATTTACAAAGAGCGACTTAAATCTCATGTCCAGAAGTTATCCCCTAATAAGGAGACTTCTGTTGATGTGATTAAAACAAAAGAAGAAAGCTGTCATGTCTATAAAGAATCCCCCAACTCTCTAGTCATACACAGGAAGCGGCAGTCCCAACTTGGAGAAAATCATGAGTTGGAAGAAGATGATAATTATTATGATGATGATGAAGAAGTGGAAGAGGATATTGGTCCCATGGATGTTGAAGTTGTCCGGATGGTTGATCTTATACCTGATCGAGCTAATCAACGGCATACTCGTAGAAGTGCAGCGTTGAATTTGCAAAATGAAGAACAACTACGAGATGACCAAGAACAAGCAGCATCTGTGAATAGAATTCCACAACCAGAAGAAGTTGAGGAGGTAGAAGCAGAAAAAGTTGTAAAGAAGTTACAATTGGAAATGCAATCTATGCAACAAAAGAAAGATATAGAAATCCATCATTTAAATACTCGTCTTGATGAGATGAGTAATATGATGAAACAGTTGTTTGGACAACTAGGCATGATGGCTACAACTAACCAGCCGCCTGTAGCAAATACTCAAGGAATGTTCAAATTACTCCTGATGTAGTGCTCACTTCTGACAGAAAATTTGAGGAGTTAGAGCAAAGCTCAAATTGAAAATCTTATCAGTCAAAAAGTGAAAGCAGTTATTGCTTCTAAAGCTACTGAAGCTTTAGTTGGGAAAGGTCGTCCGTATCCGATGGAATATGACCAAGAAAAGTAACCAAAGGGGTATATAGTGCCAAAATTTAATTTGTTTGATGGTACTGCAAATCCTCATCAACATCTGGCACAATTCAAAGTGACCTGCGAAAATACAGGAGGAAATGATGCTCTATTACTACGACAATTTGTCAGTAGTTTAACAGGTATAGCTTTTGAATGGTATGCTGAGTTACCAAATGACTCAGTGAGAACATTTGCCAAATTAGAGATGATGTTCATCAAAAGATTTGCCAGTGCAACGAAGAAGGTGACTATCGCTGACCTCGCTCTTGAGAAAAGGAAAAGAGAGGAATCAGTCACCAAGTACATTACTAGGTGAAGAAATCTCAGCATGAAATGCGAGCAACAACTCACTGAGAAACATGCTGTTGAGTTATTACTGGGAAACATAGATGATTATATGGCTCCATATCTGGCGATGGCTACAATCAATATGTTTCAAGAGTTACTTGATCGTGTAGCCAAATTTGAAAGGTTACCCAGGCCTAGAAGTGCTGGTTTCAACTACAACAATAATCCACCAGGGAAAGGAAAACAAATCAAGATCTATGATCCGAAAAGGGGTGAAGTAAATGCTACATTCCCGTCTTCCTTGGAAAAGAAAAAAAAAAAGATGATTCAATGAATCCATCGAAGATATTGAAACAAATGAGAGAAAGGCAAAAGCCTCCTACCTTGCAGGAGAAAATCAATAAGACATATTCTTTCAAAAAAGAATGTACGGGAAAGATTTTTAGGCAAGCTCTAAAAATCGGACTTCAATTGCCAGAATCTCTCCGACCAGAACAGGCTGGCATGAAAGATGATCCAAATTACTGTCCGTATCATAGGATCATAAGTCACCCAATCGAATACTGTTTCATATTCAAAGATTGGGTTGAAAGAAATTATCAGAATGGTGAACTTACATATTCTAATAGTGTTCTTGTCAATCCTAAGAGGGAGAAAACCAATGTTATCTCCTCTACTCCTTGTCAAAACACGGAGAATGAAAAAGGGAAAGCACCCCAGGAAGATGAAGGTGGTTGAGAGACCTTTATCTCAAAGAAAACTAAATAGATGATGAATGTCCTGTTAGGCATTGAAGGCATTCGTCATAAAAGTGCTTTAGAATTAGAAGTTGATCCTAAAATTCTTTCTTCGAAAAACCCAGTGACAGGAGGGCCCAGTTCAAGCAAGAAGAAACCTTTGAAATATTTCAAAGATCAAAAAGGAAAAACAAGCCTAGATCAAAATCTCAGAAAGAAAAGAAGAGGAAAATGACAAAGCGGAATACTGTAATACAAAAATATATCGACTCCATCGATGAATAGCAGCAACCTCTAAGGCGTCCTGTCAAGTTAGAGGAGTATATGGCTGATTTATTTCTTGACTCAGAGTCAGAAAAGGAAGAGAGTATTCCAATTGAGACTTGCCGAGTCATAAATCAACGAGGTGGAAGGGCTGCAAGAGGACGCAATGCACCTCTTGCTATCTATAAAGCTGACACAAAAATTTCTTCTAAGAAAGTACATCATACATCAGCACCTTTCACCGACTCAGATGAAGACTTATATTTTCCCGATGAAGAAAGTGATCTTAAAGGAAAGAACATGCCTAAAGAAAAATGTCCAAAACTCGGAAGCGGCTCAGACTCCGAGGAAGTTGATGATTTGAAAATCTCAAAGAATTCTCAAGCTGAAGCTAGATCATCTTCAGAGGTGACACAAATTCAGTTGAGAAGCGGAAAGCAGGTTCCTCCACCTCAAAAGAAAACAAAGGATAATGAGAAGAATATCCAACTCAATGAAGCTATTATTCCACAAGAGCCTCCTAAGCCCAAGGTGACTAGTTCAAATGTGGATTACAACATATTATCTCATTTCCGCAAACTACCTGCACTGTTGAGTGTCTACGACGCGCTTCTGATGTCTAAGAACCTTCGGGAAACTCTCATTAAAGCTTTGCAAAATCCTGAGCAGTATGAGGCATTCTTTGCTGAGTAAAATTTGAAAGAAGCTTTGCATACCCAGAATACTGCTACAATCACATTCTGTGATAGTGATATGCTCCTAGGAATTGCAGATCATAATCGACCATTATATGTTACGGCGGAGAGTAACAATATTGAAATAAATAGAATTTTGATTGATCCAGGTTCCTCTGTTAATCTAATGAGTCTCAAAACACTCAAAGGATTGGCCTTGGATGTCCAGTATTTGAATAGAAGCAAAGTGTTTCTACAAGGATTCAATGAACAAGGGAAAAGAATCCTGGGATCTTTATTTTTGCCTTTGAATTTTGGAGAACTTAATACAGAGGCAACATTCCATATCATTGATGCCAACACATCATACAAAGCACTTCTTGGAAGACCATGGCTCCATGAGTATGGTATAGTGCCTTCAACACTTCATCAATGCATGAAATACATTCGAGATAATGAAGAATATCGCATTGATGGTTATGAACAACCATTCTTGGTGCACGAAGTCAAAATCTACGATGATGCCAAGTACTTTATAGTTCAAAAGTCAAAAGGCAATGAGCTTCCAAAAATTCAGTCTCTTACACTAGACAAGAAAAAGCTAAAAGATAAAAACAAGAATCAATCAAAACAAATTTACTCAGTGCCTCATCTCGGTAGTGATTCCGAAGAGGATGATATCTCTACAACTTTCAAACCCTTGATCATAGCGAAAAGAAAGAATGAAGTATCAGCTGTCCCTTTTGATTATGAAGCTAATCACACAAACAAAGTACGGTGTTCAAGTAAAACGACCATCAAAGGAGAAGAAGAATTTGTGTATCAGCCTAAGGGTACTACAGAATCTCAAGAGGAAGGGGATCCAGGACCCAATTCCATATCTAAGAAATTGCAGAAAGTATCAATTTCAATGATAAGGGTATCTGAGGAACAAATATCTACATATATCATCAAAATAGTGCCTATGCCAACGGCATATTTCAAAACATTGACTACCTCGCCAAATACAAATATAGAAATGTTAAAAACTTTTTATGTCCCTCCCAAAAGAGGTCTCAAAATCCATTTTCTTTGAATCAAGAGTAATACCGCAACATATTACTCATGAAATAGAAAATGAAGATGAATGGGATGATGAAGATATGTGGATAATCATTCCTCAATATCCTTCACCCATTATGAGAAAACTAATAGAAAGAAGAATCTTTTTTGTGCAAACAATCAAACGAGCTCGTTATTTCAGAGAACTCTGGCACAATGAGCATGCACAAAGACCTATTGGTCATGGCTTATCTACAACATGGGGTCTTTGATATGTTCGATATTCACACCTCACACGAGCATCATCCTATCATTATCTTGAATACCCTCAACATCCACATCTTACATATGCAACCTCCTATAATGTTACAGACAAGGAGGAGAGACTGTCGGAGTCTGAAAATCAAATTTAAGATCTAATAGTAGATCTAAAAGAAGCTCCAAAAGAATTCGAAGAAGGTGGCCAAGCTACTGTGGATGAGCTCAAAGAAATAAACTTGTGTACTGAAGAAGATCCAAAACCTACATTCATCAGCTCTGATCTCTTGCAAGACAAGACAGAGGAGCTAAGAATGTTACTTCTCGAATATAAAGACTGTTTCACATGGAACTACACTGAAATGCCTGTTTTATCACCAGAGGTGGCAGTGCATAAACTCTCCATCGATACAAAAATACTGCCTGTTATGCAAGCACCCAGGCGAATGCGACTTGAAATTGAAGAACAAGTCATTACTGAAACCAAGAAGCTTATTGAAGCTGGTTTTATTTGAGAAGAGAAGTATGCTAACTGGATCGCTAATATCGTTCCTGTGATAAAGAAGAATGGTCAAATTCGTGTCTGTATAGACTACCGGGATTTGAACAAAGCATGTTCAAAAGATGATTTTCCACTGCCCAATACAGAACTTATGGTCGATAACACTTCAAATCATGACATGTTCTCATTAATGGATGGATCATCGGGTTATAATCAAATCAAAATGGATCTGGAGGATGAAAAACATACCTCATTTCGAACTCCCATTGGCATATATTGCTACAAAGTAATGCCATTCGGTTTGAAGAATGCTTGAGCTACTTACCAAAGAGCGATGACTCAAATCTTTGATGATCTTATCCGTAAGCATGTAGAATGTTATGTGGATGATTTAGTTGTAAAAAGAAAAAATCAACATGAACAAGTAAATGATCTCAAAATTGTATTCGAAAGAATTCGCAAATTCAATTTGAAAATGAATCATCTTAAATGCGCTTTTGGTGTGTCATCCGGTAAATTTCTCGGATTTATTGTACGCCATAGAGGGATCGAAATTGATCCTGATAAAATTCAAGCAATAGTGGAAATGCCACCTCCAAAAAATCTAAGACAACTTCGTTTATTACAAAGAAGATTGGCATATATCTGAAGATTTATATCTAATCTCTCGGGTAGATGTCAACCCTTTTCACGATTGATGAAGAAAGATACTCCTTTCGTGTGGGACGATGCTTGTCAAGAGGCATTTAATAGTATAAAACAATATCTATTGAATCCTCCAATCCTTGCTGCCCCAATCCCAAGGAAACCCCTAATCCTATATACAGCTTCTCTTGAAGAATCACTCAGAGCATTGCTAGCACAAACAAATGAAGATGGCAAAGAAAATGCCCTTTATTATATCAATCGACGATTAATAGGAGCAGAATCTAAATATTCACCAATTGAAAACAATGCCTAGCATTGATCTTTGCCACTCAAAAACTACGGCATTATATGTTATCCCATAAAATCACTTTAATATCTAAAGTGAATCCATTAAAATTTCTAATGACTAGACCCACTCTCACGGGTCATCTAGCTAAATGGGCTGTCTTGCTAATGCAATTTGACATAACATATATGCCACAAAAAGCGGTGAAAGGACAGGCTCTAGCTGATTTTCTAGCAGCCCATCCTCTACCTGCAGGTTCTCCACTCAACGATGAATTGCCATATGAGGAAACACTTGAAGTGGAAGAAAAAGAAAATTTGCAAGAATGGGAGCTCTATTTCGATGGAGCTTCATCAATAAAACCATCCAAGCCACCTAAATTCCTAATAATCCAAGTAGGCATCGGCCTTATATTCATTACACCGCAAAAAGGAATACTCTGATATTCCTATAGCTTAACAGAGCCTCGCACTAGTAATGAGGCCGAATATGAAGCCTTAATAGCAGGCCTTGAGTTGGCGATTAATATGAAAATAGAGAAACTCCATATATATGGAGATTCTCAACTCATAATCAAACAAATAATAGGTGCTTTCAAAATCAATAAGCCTGAATTAATCTCTTATCATGAGTATGCTCTAAAACTCCTACGACAAATTCCTGAGGTAACTCTCACAAGGATTACACGTAGTGAAAATGGTAAAGCCGATGCGCTAGCAAAGCTAGCTAAAGAACTAGCAAATCCACAAAATTATCCAATTCTCATAACTATTCAAAACAAGCATGCATTAAATCCAGCTATCATACAAGATGATGAAGGAAAAGAAATGCAAGAAAGCCTAGTCATATCTGATGAAAATGACTGGAGAGATCCATTCATCAAAAATTTCAAAGAAGGGAGATTACCCGAAAATAAATCCATAGCTTCTCAAATAGCACGAAGAGCATTAAGATATGCTTTCGTGAATGATACATTATATCGTAGATCATTTGATCAAATGTGGCTACGATGTTTGGGTCCCGATGAATCCCAAAATGTTATAAGTGAAGTTCATGAAGCATTGTGTGGTGAACACCAATCCGGACCCAAAATGAAAATCAAAATCAAACATATGGATACTATTGGCCAAGTATGGTTCAAGATTGCATTGACCATGCTAAAAAGTGCCATCAATGTCAAGTGCATGGAGATATCATGCATCGACCTCCTAATCCGCTACACCCTACAGTAGCGTCATGGCTATTTGAAAGCTGGGGTACCGATATAATAGGTCCTATAGAACCACCATCTTCTTTAGGAAATCGGTTCATCCTAGCTGCCACTAACTATTTTTCAAAATGGGCTGAAGCAATTCCCCTAAAAGAAGTTAAATCAGACAATGTGATGAAATTCTTTCGAGATAACATTGTCTATCATTTTGGAGTACCTCGTCGAATTACATCAGATAATGGCACCGCCTTTAAAAGTACCAAAATTTATCTATTTATAGAATGTCATAAGATAGACTGGCGTTATTCATCGATATATAACCCAAGAGCCAATGGTTTGGCCGAAGCATTTAACAAAACTTTGGTTAAACTGCTCAAGAAAATTCTCTCTAAAAATAAGAGAGAGTGGCACGATAAATTGACAGAAGCTCTCTTGCCATATCGTACTACTTATAAAACTGCAACGCAGGCCACCCCATACTCACTAGTTTTTGGAACCGAGGCAATATTACCTCTCGAGGTCGAGTTGACATCTCTTCGTATTGCTGTTCAATACGAATTAACTAGAGAAGAAAATGATCTTCTACGACATGAAGAACTTGAAGCCCTTGATGAAGTTCGACTCCAGGCTCAGCAAAGTCTAGAATCCTACAAAATAAGAATGACTAGGGCCCATGATAGAATGGTTCGTCCTAGAAGCTTCAAAGAAGGTGAACTTGTTCTAGTTTGCCGAAGACATATAATCCCTCACCGTCGCCTTGGGGGTAAATTTGATCCAATATGGGAAGGACCCTTCATCATTGAAATAGTGTATGAAGGAGGTGCCTATCAACTCATAGATCTAAATGGGCAAAGGCCCATGCCACCAATTAATGGTCAATATTTGAAGAAATATCATACATAAAAATATTATGTATAAAATCTGCCTATTAGACAAAAAAAGTCATCTAAATTCCCTCCTGAAAGACAGGAGGCAATCTTTATATTCTCTTGTAATGGGAGAAATAAAATTCACTCCCCTCCTGAAAGATAGGAGGCAATTTCTATGTTTTCCTGTAATGGGAGAAATGAAATTCACTTCCCTCCTGAAAGACAGGAGGCAAATTTTATATTCTCCTGTAATGGGAGAAATGAAATTCACTCCCCTCCTGAAAGACAGGAGGCAATTTTTATATTCTCCTATAATGGGAGAAATGAAATTCACTTCCCTCCTAAAAGACATGAGGCAATTTTTATATTCACCTGTAATGGGAGAAATGAAATTCACTCCCCTCCTGAAAGACAGGAGGCAATTTTTATATTCTCCTATAATGGGAGAAATGAAATTCACTTCCCTCCTGAAAGACAGGAGGCAATTTTTATATTTTCCTACAATGCAGGAAGCAAGTTCAATCCCCTCATTAAAAGTTAAGAGACAATTTTATCCCATTTAGTAAATAAAAATGAGTGAAGTTGAAATCTTTATGCTCATAAACCTAAGGGTCGAGCTAAAATCCACAAATTTAAATAAGCCTAAGGGCCGAACTTTGCAAATCTTATATGCTCATAAACCTAAGGGTCGAGCTAAACCCACGAGGTTCAATAAGTGTAAAGGCCAAACCTCCAAAATCTTCTAAGCTCATAAACCTAAGGGTCGAGCTAAATCCCTGAAGTTCAACAAACCTAAGGGTCGAACTTTATAAATTTCATATGCTCATAAACCTAAGGGTCGAGCTAAATCTACAAAGTTTAACAAGCCTAAGGGACGAACTTTGAAATATTTATGCTCATAAACCTAAAGGTCGAGCTAAATCCACAAAGTTCAATAAGCCTAAGGGCCGAACTTTAAAGTCTTATACTCTCATAAACCTAAAGGTCGAGCCAAATCCACAAAGTTCAATAAGCCTAAGGGCCGAACTTTAAAGTCTTATACGCTCATAAACCTAAAGGTCGAGCTAAATCCATAAAGTTCAACAAGCCTAAGGGCCGAACTTTAAAAATCTTTAATGCTCATAAACCTAAGGGTCGAGCTAAGTCCACAAGGTTCAATAAGCCTAATGGCCACCTAAGGGTTGAGCTATTTTTCATCAACATATCTAAAGGATTGAAATCATATGATAAAAAAATTACAACGAATTCATTGTGTGAAAGTCACACAACATATTCGTTGGGAGGCAATTTGTTGACTGTATAAAAATATATACAAAAAAAAAATTTCAAAACAACCGACATACCTCCGAGCCGGCCCCATCTCTCCAAAACGACGCACCTCTTCGGAGGCACCGACAATACAAAGCGTTAGAAAGGAAGGAATCACGAAAAAAAAACTTACGCTCACTCATTCGGTTCCCTCGTCGCTGTTCGACTTCATTGCTTCGCACAAGCGTCTAGGGTTTGCCGTTCATCTTCTCCTCCCATCGTTGTTGTTCAACTCCTTTGCTTTACAGGAGGCCGAGAAGATTGCATGTGTTGCTCCTTCCGTTCCTTCTCCGATCGACCCCGTCGGTCGACTCCAGCAAACCAAAACTGACCGGCATGCCAGAGCCGCCTTCGCCGCCGCCTGCTGACGCCGAGCCCGTGCGTGACCTCCGCCTCCTACATGCCCAATCGGGCTTTGCTCCATTCCGATCCCCCTCTCTATATATTAATATATATAATATATATCTTATAGTATATATTATATGCATTATTATATATATAATGATAATAAAATCTATTGTTATCATTATATATATAATAATAGAATATTATATATATAAAAAAAAGGAGAAGAGGACTTTCAAATAAATATCGAAGACCCGCGCCGTGATTTTTAATCCGGGCGAATGGTTAAAAAATATATATATAAACGAAGACCATATGACGTTGATCTTTGATCCGGGTATGATGGTTAAATATTTTGAAGACCAGACGCCGTTGATCTTTTATCCGGGTATGATGGTTTAAATTTCGAAGACCTCGCGCCGTCGATCTTTGATCCGGGCGAGAAGAAATATCGGCAAATGCCGTCCCGATTTCTCCCTCGGTGAGGAGGTGACGCCGTGAGGCTGTAGAAATTTCAAGAAAAATTATAGAACTTTTTGGAACAATATTGAAGAAATTAAAATTTTAATATTTGATTAATAAAAATTTTTATTAATTAAAATTAATCGAAACAATTGATTGATTATTTTAAAGAAAAAATATAAAATCAATAAGTTTCAAAATATGGGAGCCAATTTGAGAAAAATGCTAAATACGATAATTTCAAATTCTGAGAATTTAAAAATTCGGGAGTACTTTAAAAAAAAATTTTTAGAGAGCTATGAGATTTAAAATATATTTATTGGTTAATTATTTTAATTAATCAAATAAGAAATTTCAAAAGTAAAATAAAAATGCAATGAATAAAACGAAAAATGGAAGGAAGGATGATGTCCACTATTTGACATATACAGGCTCTCAAACTCTCAAAAATCCTCAACTTACAAGCTCTCACAAACTGTACAAACTCTTAAAACTCTCTACAACTCTCAAACTGAACTCCTATGCAAGTTCTCCAAAGTCCCTTTTGTACGAGTTCTTGCAACTATCTTTGGGCTCTATCCTCTACAACTACGAGCTATAACTGCTGCAACTACCGACTACGAACAAAGAAATGAAGAGTCAGTACCACATAAATAAATTGAATGAATGTTGAGAAATATAAACTATGGCATTTAGATTGAAATACTGGAAAAGCAAGAAAGCCAAGTACGAAAAACTAGAAAAGCACAAGTGCTAAAAACAGGTAGAGTGGCGGACTATTGTAGTGGGAAAACGACTACAAGCACAAATCAAAACAACTAAAACACTGACATTAGTGTCAAAATTCTGAAGTATCAAAACCACAAAAATCGGATCAACTCAACAAACAAACAATCAAATTCAAACTCTTGGGCAGCCTTGTTTATAAGAACTTGGTTGTAAGACCCGCTTTCCGGCAACTTTCGTAGGAAAGCAAAAAGCCCGATCATAGGGGAAAAGTTTTAGTTATAAATTGATATAACTCCTAACCCCCAATTAAAACCCCGGCCACTTCTAATAGAAGCCGTAAGTCCAACATCTGAGAGGAGTGTTTAGGTGATAATACAAACCTAGACCCCTCATTTGGGCATCATAGTCTATAGGATTAGGTTGTAAGACCTGCTTTCAGGCAACTTCTTACTGAAGTCGTAAGCCCCCAATGTTTTAGAAAAAAATTACTAAATAAATTGTAATGAACTTAAAACCCAAATAATCAAATTCAAACTTTTGGGCAACCTAGTCTATAGGACTTGGTTGTAAGACCCACAACTTGGGCCGCTTAGCTTATAGTGCTACGTCGTAAGACCCATCAATAGGCAACTTCTAAGGAAGCACTAAGACCTAATCCAAATCCAATTCAAGCCAAATTCAAATATCTGGGCATCCTATTCTATAGGATTAGGTTGTAAGACCTGATTTCGGGCAACTTCTTACTGAAGTCGTAAGCCCCACATTTTAGGAAATTTGCTAAATAAATAGCAATGATCCTAAACCTCAAACAATCAAATTTAAAACTATGGGCATCCTAGTCTAAACGATTAAGTTGTAAGACCCATTTTTTTTTAGGCTACTTCCTAAGGGAAGCCATAAGTCCTGCCCAAATAATTAAAATTCTCGGGCATCCTAGTCTATATGGCTTGGTTGTAAGACCCACAACTCGGGCCGCTTAGCTTATAATGCTACGTCGTAAGATCCATCAATAGGCAACTTCTAAAGAAGCCATAAGACCTATCCAACTGAAATCATCCAGGCAACTCCTAATTGAACCCGTAAGCCCCAAACTAAACAAATCTCTGGGCAACTCCTAATTGGAGCCGTAAGCCCCAAACTAAATAAATTAATGGGCAACTTCTAAGGAATTGATAAGCCCTAACCCAAATTAAATCAAACTAAAATTCACATTTAACCACTTCAGTCTACTCGGGATCCCTGAGAGGAGGCAACCCATGGCTGCTAATCAGATTCTCTGGACACTACGGTCAATGATCGTTAGTGTTGGTAGACTGAAATCTATGGTATACCCGGGACGACGGAACCATAGGATCTTGATCGGGTTTACCTCCATCTTCCCACCATTTGAGACTAAAAATATCTAAAATTTATTCATCCTTAATCGAGAGTTCTCTCTTACATAGTAAGAGGGGTAATTAACTATAAGTGCTTGCGCTCATAGGAAGTAAGAACCCCAGATCTATAAACCCTGACACTATCCTCAGGAGAAATCTGGTTAATTTCAATCTGACTTAAGGGAAATGGAATCCTATAGCTGCTAAGCGGGATTCGCGCACTCGTGCTATTTTTCTTGAGCCAACAAAAATAGCGTTAGAAATTTAATTTAAGAGTTTCAAAGCTGGATGTCAAAGGAGGAAAAGGTTGGAATTTTCAATTGGGATTGGATCAAGGTTGAACACTTATTTCTGGAGTCAAAGGAAGAAAGGTATAAGGGATTTTGGGATTCTGAATTACTTCAGAAATACCTCAGTCTATCCTAAATATTGGGCTTGAAATTGATTGAAAGAGATTTTAGTTTGAATGATCAATTTTATTAAAAATTTGGGATTTGATTCCCGGAGGTAGAGGTCTTATGGCCCTAGCTAGGCTCGGATTCTAAGTCTAAATTGAGTACTGAAAAGTGACCCGAACCTAACTAATGTAGTGCAAATATGGACTTACCCCGGCCTAGATTGGGGAGCTAGCTAAACCACCTAGGCGCTTTGAAATTATGAGTCCAATCTTTTAATTTTGAGTGGTAGGGACATTAATTAAGAAAATGTTTTGAGAATAGGGCCGACATCTAGAGCAGATCCTAATTGACCCTTTAACTTATATTGGGTTTGATGCTTAAGCTAAAAAAAATGAAATTTAAAGTTTTAGAAATTTAATTTGTTATTAATCTATTGCATTCTGATTGACTCAATTTAATACTTGAATTTGAATTAAGGCTATGCAATGAGAACTCCCGGTGGTCCCGGGCTTACTTCTTAAAGCGTTAGAATTTCTATGTGAGCTTAATTGTTTTAATTTTGATTTAAGTAGAAAAATTTTAATAAGTCCTTAAGAGCCTACGATCAGGTTCCAGTCTAAATCAAAATACGACATGCAAGATCGCCAAAAAACTAGAAAAAGAAGACAGATCCTAATCATAGTCAACACATCAATCAATAAATAAATCAATTAAATTAAATCAATATCAAATTTAAAGTCCATATGGCAAGTGCCACTTTTTATTACATCCCAGAATTACAGAAAAGTAAAGTTTTCGGGCACCACTGACAACAACCCGGATTTCTAATCATAAGACTCAAGTGACTTTGAGAATGGGTCTTCTCGTTATCCACTTCTTCGTCCTTCTGCTATTTCTTGGATTGTCCGGTCCGAATATCCAAATGAAAAGAAGCTCTCCCTTGGAAGGGGTGTTATCTTTTTTCTTTGGATATTTCAAAATCATCCTAATTTGGAGCTCCAAATGGATAGGGACTCTCCCCTAAGGGATGTACCTTCCTCTTTGGATTCCAAATTGGACGTTATCCCATCTCAAATCACTTGAAATTACAACACAAATCAAATCAAATTTACATGAATCAAAATTGAAAAATCTAGACTCGATACTGTAGGGTTATCCTAATAATCAACAGTTATATAAATAATCACAAACAGTTATAATTGATCTCAAGCAGTTGATATATTTGAAATTTAAATGCTCAACATAGTGCGGTAAATAAATAAACAAACAGTCAATCAATTCATAATGGCTTGAAGGTAATTTTAAAATTGATTTTTTAATTTTTTGTCAAGTACCACCTTTGTTTCACATCGAGGCCGTGAAGTTTTTTTCACCTTCCTTGGGGCTAAGTTAATAGCCTCGTAGGCCTGGGTTACTCAGTGATATCCGGTATAATTGAGTGAGTTAGGTTGATAAAGGTTAAGGGTTGATGAATTTTATTAAAAGTGTTTGATTGATGATCTTAAGGTTTGGTTAACCATTTCTGGAGTTTTTAAATTAATTTTGAGTTTTTAAAATTTTTGGAATATTTTAATCAATTAATTAAAGGGTTTAAAGTTGACTTTTTGATTAAGAATATTTTCTAGAAAGTTAGTTTTTTATTAAAATACTAGACCTTAATACGATCAGTTAGACAGTAAATACACTGAAATTGAACTTTTATACATTTTATTACAAAAGTTTGAAGTTTTGAATTGATTTTGACCTATGTTTGACAAAAAAGTTGACTTTTTGATTTTTGATATTTTTCTGGACTTTTAGTATTTTTAATAAATATTAGACATTATTATGAGTTGAATGCAAGTGAGTTTGGTCAATTTGGATTTTTCTTGAATTAGTTATGAAGGTTTGAATTTGATGTATTTAATGAATTTCTAAAATTTCTTAATTAAAGGGCCTTTTTGTGATTTTGCTCCAAATGAGATCCCAACTCCTTGAAATCAGCTCCAAAGGTTAGGAATGACCCAAGTAGAGAATCCCAAGTATTTAGAAAATTTTTGGAATTTTTAAATTATTATTAATTAGTTATATTAATTAAATATTGAATTTTATTTAAAATTAAATTAAGGTTTAATTTGCTATCAAATCAAGGGGGTTTCAATTTTCATTGATTAAGGTTTGAGTTCTGGTAAATTAGAGGTCTTAAGCATATTTTTGGGTTTAAATTTGATTTATTACATTTTCTGGAAGGTTTAAAGGCTAATTAAGGGTTTAAGCTTAATTAGGTTGATTAAGAGACTTAATGATTTCTAAAGCCAGTGCAAATTTTTCAATGGGTTGAGAGTGTCATTAAGTTTAAGTAGTTCAAAGTTTTGACTCAAAGGGAGATAAAACCTAATTATTGGAAATATTCTAAATTCTCTAAACAAGTCCATAATTATTGTCCTTAATGACACTAAATTTGAATGGGTTTAAATCAAAGTTCCGCTAACCCTTAACTTAACATATAAAGCATGCATGAACACATAAACACATTCGACACCTAAATCTAGGAGGGCCTTAGATTATGCGGTGTGTGTTTCCTAAACATGCAAAAATTAAACTGAGACTTAATTGATTAGAAAATTAATCAATGAATAATCAACAAATTAATTATTCATTGATTAATGACCATTCCCCATTAATGCTATTCAGTCAAGCTTAATCTAAACTTAAAATTTCAAGGGATCTCTCAAATAATCAAGGATTTAAATATATATAGCTTTAAAGTAGATTTCAAAATATATAAATCCAAAAATACATATATATGTAAATATATATATTTTAAAATAAAATAATTGAAAATATTATTAAAATAAATTTTGAGGGGTTGAGAGACCCACTGATTTTCAAAGTTATTTTGAAAATAATTTTTTAATTTTCAAAATATTTTTATGTAATATTTAGTTAAATATTAATTAAATAATTTGGATATTAAAATAATTTGAAATAATCAAAGTATATTAAGTTTCAAAAATTGAAAATAGTTTTAAATTAAAGCTCTCGATTTTCTGAAAATTTTGATATATTATTTGATTTTATTGAAGTTTTGAAACAATTAAATGAATTTAAATAATTCAACATTAATTAGCATTTAAAATAATATCTAAATTAAATTTAATTAAACTTGAGCTAATTTCTGAGATTTTAGAATTATTTAAATATAATTTTATCTGAAATTTTAAATTTATTTGAAATTAATGTGAATCAAATATTAGTTATTCATTAAATACTTAATTAAAAGGAAAAATAATAATAATTTAAAATATACCTTAAATTGATTGGATTTCAATACTAAAATATTTTAAATAATCTTTAATTATTTAACCTCTTTTAATACAAAATTTGTTTATTAGAAAAACATTTTAACTTAATTTTTAATTAAATATTAATAAAATATTAAAAATTTAAATGATTTAGAATTACTTAAAATACTTAATGTATTTTAAAATACTTGTAATTTTAATTTAAAGATTTTGAAATTTTGGAAATTTTAAAGTATTTTATGCATTTTTTGAATTTTTATTTAATTTTAATTAATTTTTATAAGTTTATGTTAATTAAATAGTTAAAAAAATAAATTAAATTAAATCCAATTCTGGAGGCTGAGTGGCCACGTGGAAGCTTCCCATTTGCCAGTTCAGAAACTGCAGCGGCGCCAATGATTGGTGGTGGTGGTCAAATGGGCCTTGCTCATTTATCTAGCGCGGCATGGCACCGAGCTGTTGGATCTCTTGTGATTTAAGACCAAGGGCTCAGATCGAATCCTATGATCCGAGCTTGGAAGGAGAGATCGGACGATTGGCTTCGATCCCGCGGTCTCAAACAGACGGTCCGGATGCCGTCGGACGGCCGTTCAAGCGAGAGATCAACTACACAGTCGAATCAGATCGTGGGATGACTTAATCTAGACCGTCGATCAAACAATCAACGGTCTAGAAAATATACACCTGAGCCAGACTAACGAGACACCCTGAATCTCATTTTTTGGCTCATTCATTTGTTACAGTGGATGAAACACTTTGAAATTTTAAAATTAAATAAAAGAAGTGAACATAAATTTTGGGAATACTTCAATTGGCATAAAATGAGCTTTACAAAAAGTTATTTAGACTAGTGTACCTAGCTCTAGGGTTTGAATATTTCACCTCGATAATGGACGGTTTTACCCGTTTAATGGCATATTGCATTTGTAGGCTATCCATATTCCTTTTTGTAGAAGAAACCTTGGCTCAAAAGCTCCTAAATCAATGAAAAATCAGCTTGGACGGAGTTCTGCTTAAGCTCTCCGGAATCCCACCGCCGGTGAGCTTTGACCGGCTGGATCGAGCTGGGAATATGTGGATTGAAGTCTGGAATACTCAAACCAAAAGGGTTTTTGCTTTGGGAGGGCTTGAATGGAGAGATAATTGCTAGGTTAGAATGAGTCTCTATTTAAGGATTTTGCCATATTTAGCCATTCTCTAAGGGTTTGAACGTCTTTGATCTGTTGGCTGGACTCCTAGATGAATTCCAAGTGGCTTGGGAGTGGTTGGAAAGCAGGAGAATCAATGACACAAGGACTAGTGAGGTGGAAAGGCCTCCTATGTCCTTTTAAGCACATGGAAGGGTTTAAGGCCGTTTGATTTAGATCAGAGGGCTAGGATAAGTCCTAAGAAGGTTCTAGAGCCTGTATTAACAGCTGAGGTTAAGTGGGATTTGAGTTTAACAAGTTTGATTAAGGGTTTTAACCATTTGGAAGCTCTATTGACCACCCATTGACTGTTTGACCAGTCAATGGGTCAATTTATACTGAGGTGGCAGCTAGAGTGGCTTAAAGAGCTATTTGAGTGAAGTCTTGAGGGTTTAAATGAGAATGCATGGTGGTTTGGTTAGAACTTTGGATATTTGACCAAGTATTTGAGTTGACTTGGTCAAATGGGCTAGGGTTTGACTCAAGGCAGGTTTTAGAAGTATTCCATACATCACAAGAAAAAGATTTAAAGGGAAATGAGACCATGCAATTAAGGTTTTGAATGAATGCAATGAATAGATTCATATGGGTCTAGTTTGACTAAGTTTTAGGTTAACTTGACCAAGTCAACTGTTGAGCATGTCAAGAGTCCAAACAAGTCTAAATCACTAACTAAAGTGACCACAAGAGTTTGGCAGAGTTTTGAATGAATTTGAATCTTGATTCAAAGTAGAAATGGCTTAATGATTGATTTGGTCAACCTAGGTTGACTGGGTCAACCAGGTTGACCCAGGGGGTGGGTCTGGGCTGAACAGGTTTGAAATGATATTTGGAGACCATTGGAGGTGGTCCAAAGGTCTGGGGAGGTCAATTCAGTCAAAATACCTATTTTGACCCTTAAGGGCCTATTTGGTCAACCTAGGTTGACTTGGTCAACCAGGTTGACCTAGAGTATGGGTTTGAGTCTAATAGTTTTTGTTTGATATTTGAAATTTGCTGGAAGTGGCTCCAAGCAATTTGGAGTTCATTTGGTTTGAAAAGGATATTTGAACCCCATAGGGGTATTTTGGTCATTTTGACCCCTGGTCAACTAGGGGTCAAAATGGGTCCACCAAAATGCAGTTAATTTTCAATGGGTCAGGATTAAGTGTTCGAAAGTGATTAGAGGCTTTGGAGAAGGCTCTAAGGTCAGGATCCACTAGGGTGACAGGTCTAGAGGCATAGGCCGTAAATATTTGAAGGTTTTACAGTCTTTGAATTTCGGTTTAGTTTCTGGAGTTAGAGACCTCATAATGGGCTCAAATTTTAAGGGTTGCCTTTAGAGACATGTCTTATCATTTTGTAAGTGATAGACTCTGAATCAGAGGTCATTTGACTGGTTTTTGAAGTGTTTAAAAAATCCCTGAAAAAGGCTTTCAAAACAAAGCCTTTAAACTTGGGATTTGAGTCTGGAATTTTGGATTTGAATTAGATTCTGGATTTGGTTGATTAAGTTTGAGTTATCCAAATCACTTATGATCATTTGGAGGATCATAAATGATAGGATAGGGTTGAAGCTTGATCAAAGGTAGGATCAAGTTTGAACTGAAGTTTAAATATTTAAACTGGACTGAAGTATGGATTTTGATTGAGGCTTGAATTGAATTGAAATATGGATTGACTTGAGTTCAGGTTTGATTTGAATTCTAGATTGATTTAAGATCTAAATTGATCATAAGTCTGGATTATCTATGGTCTAGGTAGCTCCTAAGGCCTGAGAAGATCACACGGTCTGGATTTAGAAAGGTCTTAGGGTCTAGAGTAGATCCTAAGATCTGAAGTCTAGAAGAGTCTTAAGATCTAGATTTGTCTGGAGAAATCTTAGGATCTAGAATCTAGAAGAGATTTAGGATTTAGATAGATCCTAAGGCCTGGAGTTTGAAAGAATTCTAGAACCTAGAAGAGATCTTAAAGTCTAGATTCTAGAATGATCCTAGGATTTATAATAAGTCATAAGATCTGTATTCTAGGAGAATCCTAGGGTCAAGGTAGGTCCTAGGATCTGGAGTCTAGATTGAAGTAGGGTCAGGACTGATCTGGAGTCTGGGTGGATCCCTAGTGACATCATACAAAATGAGGTCAACACGCTAAGCATAATGAGATTAGAATGGATACCAATCATATTATTGCTAATGTGAAAAATAAAGTTGTTTATTCGACTAATCTTATTTTGTTTAAGAATTTTAAGAATTGTGTTGATTTGGCTTTGAAGTTTGGCATATCCATTAATATTGAACCTTTCGTTTAAATTGAGAGAATCATGAGGTGGTTTAAACCTACTTCTCCTTTTTTAAGCTTAATATTGATGGTTCAATTGGGATCTTTTTTGTGGGTATGGGTGGTATTATTTGTAATCAGTGTGGTGACGTTATTGTTTCTTATGCTGGTCCTTTAAATCCTTGTAAGGTGATTACTGCTAAAATTATGGGGCTGTCTCATGGCCTTGACATTTGCCATTGGAGGGGCATTAATAATGTGTCTATTGAGGTGGATGCTTTGCTTTTAATTCAGATCATTTATAATAAGGTTGCAGGCCTTCCCCATATTTTATATATTATTAGAAAAATTAAACAGTTTATTTCTACCCTTAATTATACTATTGCTCATGTGTTTCGGGAAGGCAATGCCTGTGCGGATTGGTTGGACAAATTTGGGTGTCAACTTGAGGCTAATCAGGAGTTTGGTGAGTCCAATTTTCCTTTTCTTTTAAGAGGTTTGGTAAAGCTGGACAAACTTGGATTACCTTATATTTGACTTGGATGATGGTTGCTCGGTTATTTTTTTTTTTTTTTTTAGTTTGGTAGCTTCTTGGTTCCCCTATTTTTGGTGTATGACATTATTGATAGCTGGATTTCCACCCAGTACGCTGGTAATATTTCTATCATGTTTTCTCTAGTTGTGTTACTGGGGAAAATCTTGTGTTTTTAGTGGGTTGTGTGTACTTTCAAGTTGTTTTTAGTTAGCTTCCAGGTGTTTGGGTGTTTCTAGGCTCCCAGGTATATTTTTTTGAGTTGATTTGTTGGGGGCTAGATGCTACATAATGTTTTTGATCATCTATTTTAATTGGTTGATCTGGTTACTTGCTTCTTCTTGCTAGTTGGGTTCCAACTGCTTAGCCTTGCTGGATTGGAATCATCTTTGGCAGTGGCTCAGGTATTGGGCTTTATTTTTTTATGGTTGGCTTCATGGGGCTTACTGGTTTTTACCCTCTATAAGTTTTCTAGCTGACCATTCGGATATTTTCCAGGTTGGTGCCCCTATCTCTTCCATGCGTGATTCTTGTAGGAAGGTTAATACTTTACCTAGCTATTTCCAGTTTATTAGTTGGGTTTTTAAGATACCTGTTGTTACTTTTTTTGAGAGCATTATTCTAGCTAATTATGCTAGGGGCATATCTATTTATAACTATTTCAGTTTTTTAGCTTACCTGATTTTGTCTTTCATATATGTGCTTATCTTTTCTACTAATATTGGTACTTGCATACTCCTTTTGGCATTTTTCTTTTGGATTGGTTTTTTTTTTTTTGCAGGATTACTCTGGTTTTGATGTTGTTTTTTGGCAGAAACATTGTGCTGATTGATTATATTTCGATCTTTCTTTTTTGGGCGCTATTTTCGTGCCGCCTTAGATTGTATCTAGGAAATTTTGTATTTTGGATTAGTAGCGGACAATCAGCTCTTAGGTTTACTTTCTTTAAATTTTGTTATTGCTCTTTGAGCATTAGTGAGCTGGTAGTCCCCATAAGGACTATGTATTTTTGGATTTATATCAATGCATAGGCCCCTCTGTGGGTTTCCAAAAAAAAAATATTAAAAAATAAAAAATCAACCCTTCCCTCACATTTCTCCCTACAGAATACTCTTTCTTTAATCTCTTTAGACCAACGTCTTTTAAATCTCCAAACATTGAGGGGACTGTTAGAGAGAGGTATGATAGCCACGGAAAAGTTCAACCACATTAATTATATAAATCCACCCTCCTTACTCTTCTTCGTCCTCTAGTAATTATATATATCCTCTATATTTTCACCCACCCTCCATACAATACAATTAAATCTATGGAGCATTTTTCTGTTGTCCCTTATGTCGTGATGCTGCTCAACTGTATTCTTTGGGTATTATATGGTTTTCCCTTTGTGAAGCCTAACAAAACACTAATAATTACCATTTATGGAGCCAACACTGTGATAGTGCTCATATATATATTTATCTATCTCCTCTACTGGCAAGGGTTGAGACGGGTCAAAGCCCTTCTACTTCTCTTCACAGGGATCGCCTTCATTTTCATCATTGTTGCTATCATCCTTTACATTTTCAAATTTCATGAACGACGAACACTCATTATTGGTATTCTATGTATCATTTTCTACATCATGATGTATACCTCTCCTCTCTCTATTATGGTAAGTTGGAAAGAACAATTGTTCATTTTATACAATCAACAAATTATTTTTAATAAAAATTTTTAATTTAAATACATATTAAAAATATTATTAATTATTTTAAATATTAGATTTATGTTACATTTAAAATATCCTAACTTTTTATGACTCCCTTGAAAGTTTTCAAGGACAAGTGATGTACTTCAAAATTTCAATGTGTTGCAGAAAAGGGTGATAAGAACAAATAGTGTGGGGTACATGCCTCTATATTCTCGATTGCTTACTTCTTTAGTGGGCTAAGCTGGATTACTTACTCACTCATCCATCTTGATGTGAACCTCACGAAAATTGCTTGAGCCAACTTCCATTTTTTATTTTTAGTTTTTTTTCTCTCTTTTTATACCTGGAAATGTTGGAGTACCTCCATAGAAAAGATTAATTAGAAAGTGCCGCCTTGGATATATGATTTCGTAACATAAAACATTGGTCTTTCGATGACCCGCTCATGTTTTTTAAGAGTTTGCTTATTGCATATAGGCACTATTAATTAGAGTAAAACATGAGTATATAATAACATTCTATATGTTTATTTACATATATTTTAAAGTGTATTGTCCTATGCAATCAATGTATTTCATTTTTTCAATATTTTTATTAAATTCTCATTAAAAAATACATAAACTTTAGTTGAAATCTTTGATTTTTATTTGAAACATTATTTTAAAGAATCTTGAGTAATTTTTTCAAAAAATATCTCCTCGCTAGGGTTTCCCCGTGCTCTGGCGATTTCCTTGGCGATTTGGCGGCTCTATTCATTCTCGCCTCCCGACCGATCTCCTCTTCTGCTTTCATTCTCTGCGTGCTTGGCTCGGGTTACTTGCTCTGTCCTGACCTCTTGGCCTCTGGTGTTCTTTTCTCCTCATGGAGAAGAGTACAGCTAATCCGTCGAATGATGTGTGGGGTGCTCCTCCATCTAATACTGGTGTCCCGATGAAAGGTTTGTCTGGATCTTCCGTTTCCCCCTCTTCATCTCAGTCTTTCTGTGATGTTCTTGCGGGTGCTTCATCCTCTAAACCTCCAGTAATATCTTTCACTAAATCTACTATAAAGGTGTTCCATCTCTCCTAATGTCGGAAGACGATATCCTTAAACTGGCTAGTCCGTATCAATTTATGTTGGTTGGTAAATTTACCGTGAGACGTCCGAACCTAGATGCGATTAGAAACTTTTTTGCTAAACTGAAGCTTTCTGGTAACTTTTCAATTGGTCTTCTGGATGCTAGACATGTTTCTATACAGTTATCGAACGACCTAGACTACAGTCATGTTTTTTTCTGGGAGAGCTTATTATATTTTGAATTGCCAAATGAGGTTACTAAAATGGACTCCTTTCTTTGATGTCAAAGAAGAGCCGCTCATTGTTCCTACATGGATTTCTTTCCCTAATTTATGGATGCATTTTTTTAATAATCATGTGCTTCATGCGTTAGGTTCAATTTTCGGCCGCCCTTTGCAAACGAATCAGGCTACTGCTAATCGGTCAAGACCCTCTGTTGCTAGGGTTCTTTTGGAAATCGACATTACGAGGAAACACCTGAAAGATATATGGATTGGATCTGAAAAATTTGGCTATTTACAAAAAGTTGATTTTGAGAAAGTACCTGATTTTTGTATGCATTGTAAGATCCATGGTCATGCTATGCACCATTATTTTGTTGCTCATCCTCAACTAAAAAAAAAAACATTGCTGGAAACAGAAATAAGGATGATTTGGTCGGTGGAGAAAAAAAAAATGCAGGAAAATAATGGTTTGTTGGAGGGACATGAACTTAATCTTCTGAATTCTAAACCTTATAACAAGGAAAATGACACATAATCTACTAATGTAGATGTAAATAATGGAAACCTATTTTTATCGGAAAATAATATGGAGGCATTCGATGGTGAGAAAAGAAAGGATGAGGATATACAGGAAAGTGAAAACTCTGGTAATGAGGACGGTTTGACTAATGAGAAAAGAGAGGAGGGGTTTTCTTCTTCTAGGAATAAAACCTCTCCTTTGGAGGGAAATAGAGATTGTTGTTCTTTAAACAATTGTCTTATTAGTGTTGGCATTTCTCAAGAGCAATGAGTTATTAAAGATAGTGGAAAGATTTCTAATTTGAAGGAAAGGGAGGGGAAAGATTTGGAAGGGAAAGTGGTTAATATGGAAGAAGGGGAAATTGATTCTCTTGTAATTGTTCTACCCGTGGATACTTTAAGTGATTTGAATGAGTATTCTGTGTCTAATCCGAGTTATAAGGGAAAGAAGGTGGAGGATGACTTCATGGTCCAGTCCTAAAAGAAAGGTAAAAATAAAAAAAGGTGCTCCTCCAGATACCCCTAGGGCCACTAGAGCTTCTAATATTGTTATTAATGGTTAAATCTCTTCTTTTAAACATTAGGGGGGTGGGTGCTTCCATTTCTAAGGATCGTGTGAAGAATCTCTATAGAACTAATGACATTAAGCTTCTTGTCTTACTTGAACCTTTTGTTTCTGCTACTAAACTGGATTCTAATTGTAAAATTTTGGGTTTTAATTTTGCTTTTGCTAATTGTACTAACAAGATTTGGATCTTTTGGAAACGTTTCATTACTTTAGATATTATTAGTGATTTTCTCTCAAGTTATTCATGCCAATATTGCTATCAATAACATTTCTAGTTTTGCTTCTTTTGCATATGCCTCATGTACTAGATCGGGTAGAAAAATACTATGGGATCCGCTTTTCGATTTTGCCACCTTTGTTAATGCTCCTTGGATGGTGGGTGGTGATTTTAATTGCATTATCAATAGCTCCAAGAGAATTGGTGGTAAGCCTCCAAATTTCTTGGCTATGGAGGACTTTGACATGATTTTAAATTGTAACTTACACGACATTGGTTTTTCGGGTAGTGGTTTTACCTGGAATAGAGGTACCATGTGGCAAAGGTTAGATAGGATCCTTTTTAATGACCAATGGATTTCCACTTTTCATAATACCCATATTGAACATTTATCCAGAACTTTGTCTGACCACTCTCCTCTGTTACTTAATGTTTTTAATATTAACAACTCCCCCTCTCAACCTTTTCGGTTTCAGAATATGTGGCTTTTGGATGACAGGTTCGAGAACATTGTTAAATGCAATTGGGAATCTCCTTTGTATCCTGATGACATTGTGACAGGTATGACTAGACTCTGGCTCAAACTCAAGAGGCCTAAGAAACCTCTTAGATGGTGGAATAAGTGCATCTTTAAAAAAGTTTTTTCTAATATTAAACTTGCTGGAAGTGAGGTGGATAAGGATGATCCGACCTATATGCAAGAAGCTAATATTACCAATCTTTCTACTCTTAACAATGCCAAGCACACTTTGTTTAGTTTGCAGGAAAAAGAATAAACCTTTTGGAGACAAAAAACTTCTGCTAAGTTCCTTGTGGAGGGTGATAGGAATACTTCCTATATTCACAACATTGCCAATCATAATAGAACCAGTAGGAATATTCACAAACTTGTTACTCCTGATGGGGATGATGAAAGTTCATTATGGATGTTAAGCCCTATGAACTTAGTCCCAAGCTAACCAAGAGGGGGGGTGAATTGGTATTTTAAAATTTCTTTTCAACAAAAGCAATAAAATCACAAACCGAAACCAAATCACACCATAAGACAAAATAATGCAGAAATTAAAGTGTGAAAGCAAGAAAATAAGAGCACAAAAATTTATAGTGGTTCGGTCAACTTGACCTACGTCCACTCCTTGGAGGCACCCTCCAAGTATTGCACTACAAAACATGTCTCTCCTTTAGCCCCCACTGCTAGGCGGAGAAGCCCTCATAAAGAAGTCATTTTTGCCACCCCGGCAAGGCAGAGAACCTGCCTCCTTTTGCTTCCTCTTGAAGCTGGCAGAGAACCACAATCCGTTGCTAAAAACCTTACCTCTGCTGACCCTTCCACAGACAAGAAACTCTAGACGAAGAAGAAGCAGAGCGATCTTTGAAGCACCCTTTTGAATCCCCTCACAAGCTCCCCCTCATAAGATCTTCTCTCTCTCTCTCTCTCTCTCTCTCTCTCTCTCTCTCTCTCTCTCTCTCTCTCTCTCTCTCTCTCTCTCTCTCTCTCTCTCTCTCTCTCTCTCTCTCTCTCTCTCTCTCTCTCTCTCTCTCTCTCTCTCTCTCTCTCTTCAAGCTCTTCTCAGGTCAAGGAAGCAGCAAAGATTATTCAAAAATGTTGAACAAGAGCTCTTAAATAGAAGAGCTTCAAAGGAGCTCATTAATTACAATTTGCCGACAATATTGTCTAGGCCGATATGGACATCGTCTTGGCCGATCAGTACAAATCTTATGAGATCGGTCTGGGCACCGCCCTATATTGGTGCTGGATGATTGAAAATTGGCTTGATCATCCAGGCCGATCTCACGATCGTCCAGGCCGATTAGTTAAAATCAGAGGAAATTCGTCCTGATCACCGCCCTGTATTCAAGCTGGCCGATCCCGATCGTCCAGGAGCAACTAAGGATTTTGAGTATATCGTCCTGGCTGATCCTACAATCGTCCAGGATGATGTGATTGTATCAATCATCCTTAATTACTTCCTTGATTTGTCTAATTAATTAAGGCATCATTGTGAATATCGTCTAGGCCGATCAAAGATCGTCCTGGCCGATTTCCAAAAATACAGAATACCTTAATTGTTTATGACGATAAGTTTTTTCTCTTTTGAGCTTATCGTCATGGCCGATACACGTATCGTCCAGGACAATTTGTTAATGACAGCTGCCTTAATTAAGAATCCCGAATAGAATGTTTGTTTTAAACTAAATCGTCCAGGCTGATAAAAATATCGTCCTGGCCGATATGAGTAAAAACTGAAATTCTAAGTCTCTCAAGTGTGAGTGAGTAGGGTTACTTAGTATCAGTCTCTTTGACATTACAAACTGACTCAAGAATAGAGAAAATTAAAATACAGACCGACTCAACCCTAGCTAGCTACCCAATCTTGAACTTGCGTTGTTTGTTCATCTGATCTTTGATTCGTGAAATGCTAGAAGAAATAGGCAATGAAAGTCCAAGAGAATCAGTAGTGTTTGTCAATCATCAAAATATAAGCCATGAAACTAGATTTGCAATAATCTCCCCCTTTTTGATGATGGCAAAACACAAGTAGAAAAATCTTATTAATAACATCAATTCATTAAAATTTCAAAGTTACAAGCCAAGCATCAACTTTTCCTACCCTTTTTCCCCTTTTGTCATCACAAAAAGAGGGTCCTAGACACACAAAAAGAAAAAGGAAAAACACAACCAAAAACTAAAACAAACTACAGAAAACAGAAAAAAAACTAGAAAAATGAGGGATCATGATCATCAGATGGAGGTGGAGGTGGTGGAGCCTGCTGAAAGTAGCTAGCAAGTGTAGTAAACTGAGCATTGAACCAGGCGACATCCTGGTCATGCTGCTGCTGCTGGTGAGTAATGTAGCTGCCAAATCGGGCTAAGTCCTCTATGCGGTGTTGCTCGTAGTGGGCCAAGTCATCAGAATGTTGCTGCTCCTGTGCAGCAACATAAGCATCGAAGCGGGTCTCCCATTGATCAAACCTCTCCACTAACTAGTCAAGCTGAGAGTGCTGGAGAAGAGGAGTAGGATCAGGAATAGGAGCGGGAGCAGGAGCCTCCTCCTCCTCAGCCCCCCGAGGTTCCTCATCTCCAGGGTGGAGACGAGTACTGTGAAGGGTACTGAAGGAATTGTTTGAGTAGAAGAGAATTGGGAGGTTGGGTGGAATAGGATATTGAAGTTGATATTTGGTTTCAAGGACATAGGCTATGAGGTGTCCTAAAGCTAGATTGGGTTTCCTCTTATGATATGGAACGCAGATTGTGGTTAAGTGATCAATGTACCTAAAAATTAAGTCTACAGTATTGAATTCTCTATGTGTCATGATGTAAAAAGTAGAGGAGTGATGTGGATTCTGTTCCCGGCTTTTGGAATTATGGAGGTGCAAAAGACATGTTGGATTGTCCTAGCATCTTTGACTAAAGAGCTAGTCTCTCCAACATGAAAAGGTGCATTGGTCTTATGAAGAAAATGGTTTGTTGTGGACCAATCAAAATCAGGATCTAAAATGATTATGTGCAGCTTATCCCCGGTGGTGGATAGCTGTAAAAGTTCAACACAGTCCTGATATGTGATTTCGATCGGGCGTCGATTCACATAGGAGGTTAGGGCTATGAAGGTAGGATTTATGCAAAGGTTTACGAAGAATTCTCGAAGAAGCTCAGTATTAAAGGGAGAAGAGAGAGGCAGAATGAAATAAAGGGAAGTGTGAGCGAAAAGATCCATTACCAGATACAAAATGTGGGTAGGATTGATGATTCTGGAGACAGTTATGCCACATTCTTTATATCGATGAAAGGCAGCCTGATCCTCTGCCTCCATGAATCGTGGGTCCAGAGTGGCCTTCGAGGAACTTCTAGAGGCCTATCAAACTCATTTCTCACCAGCCATAGTAAGGAGTTAGCAAGGAAACACAAGAGGAGAAGGGATGTGAAGTGGAAAACATGGCTGGAATAGCCTGAATTTAAAGAAACGGCCATATCGTCCAGGCCAATCGGAGAATCATCTAGAACGACATGGTAAAATAATTACGTACAGGCCGATTGGTCAAAAAGGCAGTCCGATCGGCCCGGCCGATCAGATATTGGCCAGGCCGATTAGAGACAGGCGATCATCCCGAGGAGTCAAGCCGGACGACCGTTGAAAAAGCAGATTGTCCAGGCCGATTAGGTGTATCGTCCAGGACGATGCATAATAATTGATTGTACCATCAGAAGTTAAAACATTTTAAATCTGTGCCACGTGTATCGTCCAGTACGAACAGTGGATCGGCCAGGATGATTGTCCAATAATGGATCGTCCTAGGCCAATTTTAAGGATTTAAACGTGCTGACATGTGGATCATCCAGGATGATCTAGTGTATCGGCCATGACTATCTTCATGATTGCAACAGAGTTCGATCAGATCGTCCAGGATGATAAATTATCATTCAGGACGAAGAGTTGTAGTAAGCACAAAAAAGTTTAGCGGATGGAAATTTGAAGAGAATTTGTCATATCGTCCAGGATGATAAAAGTATCGGCCAGGACGATATGATTAGAATTTGAAAATCAATGAAGGATGGTGATGATCAAAGCCCTCAAAAACAAAACAAAAGAAAAGCAGAAGAAAAGAAAAAGAACAGCGACAAAAAGCTAAAAACAAACAATTGAAAGAAAAACTTTTTTTTTTAATTTTTCTATTTTTTTTGTTTTAGCAAAGCAATTCACATGAGAAAATAAAAAAAAAATTTAAAATTTATAGTTCCAAGAGATTAAGGAGTTTAACAAATCCCAATCAGAAGAAGGTAAAAAATCTGATTCTGTTAACCCAAGATCGGACATCCTTCAGGGTACAACTTTTCTTTTGAAAAACAAAAGACCTAACTCAGAATAACTTAAAAGGATAAAAAGAAGATCCAATCAAAACTTGGTTACAAAGAAAATATCTTATAAATAATATAACAAAGTAATTTGTTTCAATCATGGAATTTGAAATCAACTCTTTGAAAGCATCAAATAACCAATGATTTCTCTAAGTTTTAAAAGTTTTGAAAAGAGAGGATAGCTTGCATTTAGTGGGCTCATTTTATACCTCTTTAATTCCAAATGTTTCTTGTTTAAGTCATCAAATTCATCAAGAAGAGCCATGTGATATGAATCAATTGTTGCATGATCTTTGAGAATAACTTCATGCTCTTTTTGTAAGTTCAAAAGTTCTAATTTTAGGCTTGCATGAGTTTTCTTGAGTTTTTTGTATAATGCATGTATTTTCTCTCAAATCTCAAATAATTCATCATAGGTTGATTTACATACCTCTTCCTTATCACTTTGCTCAAGATGATCTTCACCCATTAAGCACAGGTTTGTAGTCTCTTCTTCTAGTTCAGTCTCAGAGGAATCAGTACCAGATTTTGCCCATAACGCCTTTTGGACTAACTTCTTGTCCATCTTAAACTTAGGTTTCTCCTCACCTTTTTCCTTTTCTTTGATCGAGTGATATTGAAGTGTAGGACAATCGGCTTTCACATGTCCAGGCTTCCTGCATTCATAACAAACAAAATCAGAAGATTCTTTAGAATGTTTATGATCCTTACCTTTTCTCCAATGATGCTTTTGCTTCTTCCTTAGAAAGCTTTTGAATTTCCTTGTGATGAAGGCAACTTCATCGCTTTCAAACCTGGAAGATTCAGAATCTGATTTGTGCGCCTTTAGTGCAACTATCTTCTCCTTCTTTTTCTCACCTGCATCAAGATTTCTTTGATTCACCCCTTACTCGTAAGAAATGAGTGTGCCAAGTAAGTTATCAATAGAATAAGTGTTCAGATCCTTAGATTCAGTTATTGCAGTGATTTTAGTATCATATGACGAAGGCAAGCATCTCAAAATTTTGTTTAATTTTTCATAGTTCGAAAGTTCTTTTCCTAATGCATGCAGTGAAGTAACTATCTGAGTAAACCTAGTATACATGTCAGAAATAAATTCATGAGGTTTCATACGAAAAAGTTTGTAGTCATGCAAGAGAATATTCAAACAGGGTTGTTTAACCTCATTAGTGCCTTCGTCGGTGATACACAATTTATCCCAAATTTCTTTACCAGTTTTTCAAGTGGAGACACGCATGTAATCCTCAGATTTTAAAGCACAGAAAAAACAATTTAAACATTTTGTATTCAATTGAGCTAAATCTCGTTCATCAAAAGTCATTCAGTAAAAGCAATTTCAGTTTTAACACCATTAATTTCACGAGAAGGAGGAGAATAACCTTCTTTGAGAAGCATCCACATGCGATAATCAGTAGATTATAAAAATGTTGACATGTCGGTTTTATAGAAATCAAAAGGTAGGTTATTGAACAGGGGAGGTCGGGTAATAGAATACCCTTCCATAGTGTTACGATTCCCAATGTTAGCCATGGACCAAAATTCAAAAAGTTTTTAAACTATTTTTTTGTGAATCCCGCTCTAATACCACTTAAAAGTTCATTAGGGATGTTAAGACCTATGAACTTAGTCTCAAGCTAACCAAGAGGGGGGGGGGGGGGGGTGAATTGGTATTTTAAAATTTCTTTTCAACAAAAGCAATAAAATCACAAACCAAAACCAAATCACACCATAAGACAACACAATGCGGAAATTAAAGTGCGGAAGCAAGAAAACAAGAACACAGAAATTTATAGTGGTTCGGTCAACTTGACCTATGTCTACTCCTTTGAGGCACCCTCCAAGTATTACACTACAAAACGTGTCTCTCCTTTAGCCCCCATAGCTAGGCGGAGAAGCCCTCACAAAGAAGTCTTTTTTGCCACCCCGGCAAGGAAGAGAACCTACCTCCTTTTGCTTCCTCCTGAAGTTGGCAGAGAACCACAATCCGTTGCTGAAAATCTTACCTCTACACCCTTACACGGATAAGAAACTCCAGACGAAGAAGAAGTAGAGCGATCCTTGAAGCACCCTTGTGAATCCCCTCACAAGCTCCCCCTCACAAGATCCTCTCTCTCTCTCTCTCTCTCTCTCTCTCTCTCTCTCTCTCTCTCTCTCTCTCTCTCTCTCTCTCTCTCTCTCTCTCTCTCTCTCTCTCTCTCTCTCTCTCTCTCTCTCTCATCAAGGTCTTCTCAGGTCAAGGCAGCAGTAAAGATTATTCAAAAATGTTGAACAAGAGCTCTTAAATAGAAGAGCTTCAAAGGAGCTCATTAATTATAATTTGCCGACAATATCGTCCAGGCCGATATGGACATCGTCCTGACCGATCAGTACAAATCTTATGAGATCGGCTTGGGCACAGCCCTATTTTGGTGCTGGATGATTGAAAATTGGCTTGATCGTCGTGGCCGATCTCACGATCGTCCAGGCCGATTAGTTCTAATCAGAGTAAAATCATCCTGAGCAGTGCCCTGTATTCAAGCTGGCCGATCCCGATCGTCCAGGAGCAACTAAGGATTTTGAGTATATCGTCCTGGCCGATCCTGCGATCGTCCAGAACAATGTGATCGTATCAATCATCCTTAATTTGTCTAATTAATTAAGGCATAATTGTGAATATCGTCCAGGCTGATCAAAGATCGTCCTGGCCGATTTCCAAAAATACAGAATACCTTAATTGTTTATGGCGGCAAGTTCTTTCTCTTTTGAGCTTATCGTCCTGGCTGATACACGTATCTTCCAGGACGATTTGTTAATGACAGCTGTCTTAATTAAGAATCCCGAATAGAATGTCTGTTTTAAACTAAATCATCTAGGCCGATAAAAATATCGTCCTGGCCGATATGAGTAAAAATAGAAATTATGAGTCTCTCAAGTGTGTGTGTGTGTGTAGGGTTACTTAGTATCAGTCTCTTTGACATTACAAACTGACTCAAGAAGAGAGAAAAGTATAATACAGACTGACTCAACCCTAGCTAGCTACCCAATCTTGAACTTGCGTCGTTTGTTCATCTGATCTTTGATTCCTGAAATGTTAGAAGAAATAGGCAATAGCAGTCCAAGAGAATCAGTAGTGTTTTTCAATCATCAAAACATAAGCCATGAAACTATATTTGCAAGAGATGATATTACTAATTCTGATATGATTGCTTCTTTTGGGTCTATTTTCTTTGAGAAAAATTTTAAAAATAATTTCAGGTCTGATTTAAATACTGATTTCTATTTTATGCCTTCCATTATTTCCAATGCTGATAATATAATGTTGACTAGTATACCTAATGAAGATGAAAATTTGAAAATTCTCAAAGAGATGAACACTGATTCCGTGGCCGGTCCTGATGGGTGCACGAGTAAATTTTTTCAAAAATCTTGGCTGATTATCAAAGATGACATTATAATTGCTGTGGTGGATTTTTTTGAAGGTGCCCCTATGCCGAAATTTTTTACTTCCACTTCTATTGTTTTAATTCCTAAAATAAATGGTACTACTTATTGGAATGACTTTCGCCCCATTAGCTTATGTACCTTTTTTAACAAGCTTATTGCTAAAATTATTGTTGGTAGGCTTGCTGCTATCGTTCCTAAAATTATTTCATTTGAGCAAACTGGGTTTTTTAAAGGTAGATATATTTTTGATAATGTCTTACTTGCTCAAGAACTTATTCATGATCTTAATGCTAAAATTTTTTGTGGTAATGTTATTTTTAAGATGGATATTTCTAAGGCTTATAACAATTTGAACTGGATGTTTCTTTACAAAATCCTTCATCTTTTTAGTTTTAATTTGCAATTCAGGAATCTCATCAAGAATTGTATTGAAAACTGCTATTTTTCTGTTATTATCAATGGTAAGGCTCATGGTTTTTTCAAGTCTTCCAATGGTATCTGCCAAGGTGACCCCTTATCCCTTGCTCTTTTTATCATTGCTGTTGAATTTCTATCCCGTGGTATTAATAATCTGTTTAGTTGTCACCCTAGACTCTATTACAAAATGAATGGGGGTGTGCCCATTACCCATTTGAGCTTTGCGGATGATTTTATTATATTTGCTAATGGTTCCATGAAAATGCTTAAATTTCCTTTTAAGTTTCTTAATACCTTTCAACAAGCTAGTGGTTTAATCTTTAATCCTTCTAAATGTTGTTTTATTCTAGCTAAGTCTATTTCTGTTTCTTGTATTGCTAATATTGGGAGGAAGTTTGGTGTTAACGAGACCTTTCTCCCTATCAAATATCTTGGTGTTCCTCTTTATAAAGGGAAGATTTTATCTCATCTTTTTAAAGGTGTTTTCAAGAATATTCATAAGAAATTGCCACCTTGGGCTTATAATTTTCTGTCTTATGGGGGTAGAATGGTTCTCATTAAACATGTGCTTAGTTCCATTCCCATCTATCTCATGCATACTTTAAGCCCTACTAAGCATATCTGCAAAAAAATGGAAATTATTTTTAACAAGTTTCTTTGGGGTTGTAAAGATGGTAATTGTTCTATTATCTGGAGCTCCTGGAATAATTGTGCTGGGGCTAAGGATGTAGGAAGACTTGGTTTTTGTACCCTTACGGAGATGACCAAGTCTTTTAGCCATAAACTTTGGTTTTCTTTCAGATCTAATAAAAGTTTATGGGCTAAATTCATGAAGGCTAAATATTGCTATGAAAATCATCCCCTACTTTGCTGCTTCAAAACTGGTGATTCTGTCAATTGGAAAAGACTGTGCAATATCAAATGGGAAGCTGAAGAATTTATACAATGGGGCTTGGGTGCTGAGAACAACTATTTTTGGCAAGATAAGTGGCTGGGTAACTTTTCTATTGATAGTCTTTTAAATACACATTCTATTTCCACTATAAAAGTTAAGGATTTGTTTCTTGGTGAAAATTGGAACTTGAATTTGTTGGCTAATATGATCCCCGATTCCATTATTAGGCATATTTCCATGATTTCCATTCATAGGGATATCGATGATTGTATTTTATTTAATAAGTCTACTTATGGTTGGTTTGATACTAAACTTGTTTGGAATTCGATCAAACAGGTTTTGCCTATAATCGATCTTTATAAGTTTATTTGGTATGCGAATATTCCTCCCACTTACTCTTTTTTACTTTGGAGAATTATTTTCAATTACTTACCTGTCGATTCCTTGCTTAGGAAGAAAGGCTTGGTTATTGTCTCTAAATGCCAATGTTGTTATCATATCGAGAATATTAACCATGTTTTCATTAACGGCCTGATTGCTACCAAAGTTTGGATTTATTTTGATAAGATCTTAATGTGCTTTATGTTGGTTATTATGATTCCATTAATACAATTCTTAGTGATTGGCTAATTCCTATCAAAGGGCACATTAGAAATATTTTACCAGTTCTTATCTGTTGGTATTTATGGGAGAGTCGAAACGATTCCAAGCATAATAATATTCGTATGGATGCTTTGAATGTCATTGCTAAAGTTAAGAACAAGATTACTCAACTTTACAGTGTGAATTTAATTAAAGTGGGTTCTTTTAAAAATTACATTAATGTTGCTAGTGCCTTTGGTCTGATTTTAAACCGTCAGCCGATTATCAAAGCTTAGAAGTTGATTTATTGGAGGCTTCCTGTTAACTATTGTTTTAAACTCAACACTGATGGTTCTTATAATAATGTTAAGGCTGGGTGTGGTGGTATTATTCGTGATCATAATGGTAAGATGGTTGTGGCTTATGCCGACCCCTCATCTGGTACCAATGCCTTCAATGCTGAAACTGATAGTTTGCTTTATAGGATTCAGATATGTCTTTCTCTTGGCTTTACTAACATATGGGTGGAATTTGATGCCTTGCTTTTAATTTAGAATATTAATGGCATTTCCAATAACAATCCCAACAATTTTTATAAGATTAGAGATATTATGTTATGTCTCTCTCACATTAATTACTCTATCTCCCATATTTTGCGTGAAGGCAGTGCGGTGGCTGATGGTTTAGCTAAGTTGGGGTGTAAACTGGATGGTTTTATCCATTTTAATGATAATTCTATTCCCAAGGATATTAAAGGCCTTATCAACTTGGACCGTATGGGAATGCCTTATATGAGGATTAACTAATGTGTTTCTTTGTTTCTTTTTGGTTGATGCATTCCTTACTGTTGTTTCTAGTACTTTTATTATGTATTTGTCTTCTACAGGTGCTGACTGTAAGGTGTTTTTCCTTTCGTGTTGTTAACTGCTGTTGACAGCATCTGTTCTGGTTCCCATCCTTTTCTGGGTTGTTTTGTGGTTGATCTCAGGGAAATCTGTTTGTTTTCTCGGTTGCTCATGCCTTTTGGTGTTCTCTTCTCCTCTTGGAGAAAATAATCTCTGTTTTGGCTTTCATCCTGTTTTGTATTGGTGCTTTACCATGTCCATTTGGTCATTCACTGGCTGGAACACATTTTTGAAGCAATGCAGCCCATTCAAATTTTTCTACTATTCAATTTTGTTTGATGTTTATGATGTTGGTTACTGCTATTGGTGTTGGAGAATTTTACTTTCTAATCTGATTTTCATTATGTATATCATCACCAGGCAGTGTACTGATCCTTATATTTTGATATTTTTCTGCTTTCGGGTGATTTCCTGGAAGGGTTATAAATGTTATGGGGCTTACCTATGGGATTTTAGCCTTTGCTGAGTTTGTTTTTGCAGAAACAGGTATCCGTATAACTACTGCACTAATGAGTATTTTAAATCGGATGGTTTTTGTAATCCCGAGATCTTTGCTATTCCATTAGTCTCTATTTCATATTTCAGTAACCCTTTTTTGTCTAATTTTTGCTCTAGTACCCTTGCTAGCCTGTTTTGTAGGTTTTTGGAGCTACGCACTCGTTTTGTGCATAGAAAGTGTGAGGTTCGTAGGGACATGCTGAAGGTGATGACTATTTCCCTTTACTTTTTTTATCATAAATGAGAATTTGACTCTTAATAGGACACAATAAAGAAAAACAATTCATGTAGCCGACTAGACATAGTGGGATAAAGACTTGATGCTATTTAAGGAAAAAAAAAAGTATAGTACGTAAATGGCCTCCACCTCATGTATTAGTCATGTAATTTAACTTTGAAACTTGTTTAAGGGATTAAGTTTATCATAAGAAAAACTAACTAAGATATATAATAATGAATATTTTTCAATTCACCATTTTTTTTTCATGATGAAGATAAGCATAATGATACACATTATCATTGCATCAAATAATTTATCATAGTGAAATACAAGTTTGAGCATGTTAAGTCTTAAATTCAAGTTGCAAATATTTTCATCAAACCACTCAATTGTGAAGATTTTATCAACGCAAACAATTTACTCAAAATTTTAAGTTTAAACAGGTTGTTGGAAATTATAATTAACTTTGACCCATTTTTATTTGGGCTTTAATTGTCTACTTAATGTTCTTATTCAAAAGAAATCCATATAAACATTTAGAATTGTTGCGTGTTAGAAAATACACGGCGGTAGAGTTTTTAAATTCGCGTCCGAGCGTTGCACGTAAGTTTAACACACAAACAGAAAAGAGGAGTGAACACCAAGAGTTTTTACGTGGAAAACCCAAAAAGGGAAAAAACCACGGGGCCTCGCCCAGTTGCAAAGTTCCACTAGTGTTTTTGTAGATTACAAATGGCGGATTCGTCCCACAAATTGGGATAATCCAAGTACAATTTGTTCCTTCCATGAAATTTACAAGATTCTGCGAATTCCTGGCGTTTCCCGAAAATCCGGCAGATTTCCGGCGTCTTCAGACGGCAGGAAAAGCTCCGGCGGCGGTGGTCGAGGAGGTGAGGAATCTCCTATTCCCCTTTCTCCTTCTCCTTCTCTTCTTCTTCTCTCTCTTCACTTGACCCCCCTTGGCGTAGAATGAGGGCTCTATTTATAGTTTTTCTAGAGTGGCATAGCCCGTAAATAGGCGTGAGATCAAGGGCGAATAGGGAGGTTTGAATGGACGGCCGATATCGAATCCTTTGATCATGCACCGTTCGTTGGACATTTGAAGGCCTTAATGATGTCGGAATGTCATAATCTTAGGCTCGTTGGATTCATCTCGTCGAGTCGTTCGATTCGAGTATAAGCTCGTCAAAATCGGAGACCGTTTGGTAACTCAAATTGTGGTTTGAACCATTCAACAGCGCTTTGAGCCCTTGATTTGGACTCATTTGGGCTCGGATTAGGTTGATCTTGGTGTCGTTAGGTTTGTATTTCCGATACGCTCAGTTTGACTGTAAGCTCACTGAAATCGGAGTTTGGATGCTCCCAAGATTAATTTTTGAAGTTTCCAACAAGCTTTTGCCTCGAGATTCGTGCATGATCAAGATAATTTTTGCATGACGTATCAGTTGCCCCCCTATTTTCGGACGTCGAAGCTCCAGGAGTCCGAAAATATATGTGTCGACAATTTGCATTGGCCGAAACGCTAAAAATTGTGTTCCGAAAACTAAGCTCTTGCTCAAACTTGATTGTAGAGGCCCCGTTAAGTTCCGAAAGTTGCAAAATTAAGTCCGGAACGTCGAAAAACGTGCCCGGGGACCCCAAAATTGTCCTAATCGGACCGTCCGGACCAAAAATCGGGCCCGGACACGTGTAGGCAGCTTAACCGGCCGGCTGGCCGGCCGGCCGCCGCCTGCCGCCGCTCGCCGGCGGCGGCTCCCGCGGAACTGCGCGGAGCGCGGTTTAAGGACCGCGCGTGGGGCGGGGTCTGGAGAGACTGCGCGTACGGCGCGGTTGGGAGACCGCACGTTGGGCGCGGTCTGGAATGACCGCGCGGAGCGAGGTCTGAGGGCCGCGCGGAGCGCGGCTGCGTGTGGTTCCGCGCGAAACAAAAGCTCACGATCTGCGGGCCTGCTCACGCGGATCGCCATTTTGTGCGGGAGGGACGCATTTGTTCGCTGCACCGCCTTTGTGGGGCCCATATCCGTCAAAAAATGGCATTTTTGCTATTTTTGGGTCCAAAAAATTCCGAAAAAATTCCTAAAAATTTTCTGAAACAAGATAATTCCGAAATTTGTAATAACTTCCCCTCTTTCTCTCCAAAATCTATAAATAGGCCTCCTAGGCCCTTAGGAAACTTGCAACTCCTCTTTCTTTCTCCCTCCGGTTCTCTGGTGGCTGAGGCTTCCGCTTTTTGCGAGTTGAAATTTTTTGCTACTCAAATAGCGCCCCTCTTCGCGTGCAGAAACCTACGGGATTTCTTCCTCCCCCTCCGGTTTACTGACGGTCGAGGCTTCCGTTATTTGCGAGTTGGAAATTTTTCCTACTCGAATAGCGCCCCTCCTCGCGTGCAGAAACCTACGGGATTTCTTCCTCCCCCTCCGGTTTACTTACGGTCGAGGCTTCCGTTAGAGGTGATGATTCCTGGAAATTCCTCTGTCGGAGAGCATGCCTCACATCTCCTCGGGGGAACTCTTCCCGTACCAATTTTCACAGTTCGCGACGTAGGACATTGTGAGGGAGTCCTGCAATGTGTGGTTGGAGAGAGCCTTCTGGGAGTTCCGAAAAAATGCGAGGATGTGTTGAACTCGCTGTATCGGCAAGTTCATCTTCCTGTTGTGATTGAGGATGTCCCCTATGTGGAGGAAGGTGAATTTCTTCTTGACGCTGCTCGAATTGAACATCTTCAACCCTTGGTGGATCCCGAGGGTGAAGGATCTCTTCCAACGTCGGCTGTCGATTGTCTCGTAGGAGTTGAAGAATCTCGTTCTGAGATTCTTCCATCTTCCGAATCCTTTCTTCCAAAGAAGGCCCTGAGGTCCTTTCACCGGCAGCATTTTTCCCCCCGGGGTGCAAAAATACTGAGATTGGTCGTCTATGGTTAATAGACGAGTTTCTGGACTGACGAGAGTTGGAGCGAGAAGCTCCAACCAAACGACTGCTGTGCCTATTCACCATCGTAGCAGTACTCAAAGTAGTGGGATAGTTGTTCCCATAGACGGCGCCAAACTGTTGCGTGTTAGAAAATACGCGGCGGTAGAGTTTGTAAATTCGCGTCCGAGCGTTGCACGTAAGTTTAACACAAAAACAGAAAAGAGGAGTGAACACCAAGAGTTTTTACGTGGAAAACCCAAAAAGGGAAAAAACCATGGGGCCTCGCCTAGTTGCAAAGTTCCACTAGTGTTTTTGTAGATTACAAATGGCGGATTCGTCCCACAAGTTGGGATAATCCAAGTACAATTTGTTCCTTCCACAAAATTTACAAGATTCTGCGAATTCCTGGCGTTTCCCGAAAATCCGGCAGAGTTCCGGCGTCTTCAGACGGCAGGAAAAGCTCCGGCGGCGGTGGTCGAGGAGGTGAGGAATCTCCTATTCCCCTTTCTCCTTCTCCTTCTCTTCTTCTTCTCTCTCTTCACTTGACCCCCCTTGGTGTAGAATGAGGGCTCTATTTATAGTTTTTCTGGAGTGGCATAGCCCGTAAATAGGCGTGAGATCAAGGGCGAACAGGGAGTGGTTTGAATGGACGACCGATATCGAATCCTTTGATCATGCACCGTTCGTTAGACATTTGAAGGCTTGAATGAAGTCGGAATTTGATGATCTTAGGCTCGTTGGATTCATCTCGTCGAGCCGTTCGATTCGCGTATAAGCTCGTCAAAATCGGAGACCGTTTGGTAACTCAAATTGTGGTTTGAACCATTCAACAGCGCTTTGAGCCCTTGATTTGGACTCATTTGGGCTCGGATTAGGTTGATCTTGGTGTCGTTAGATTTGTATTTCCGATACGCTCAGTTTGACTGTAAGCTCGCTGAAATCGGAGTTCGGATGCTCCCAAAATTAATTTTTGAAGTTTCCAACTAGCTTTTGCCTCGAGATTCGTGCCTGATCAAGATAATTTTTGCATGACGTATCAAGAATAATATTTCTTCTCTCTCTTATATATATATGAAGAAAGAATTGGAAAATTATTAACTATCTAATGATTATGTTTTAGATTCAAAATGCAATTGGGCTATTGTTTGCTATTGCTCAATTGGTGTTGCATGCAATCTACAATAATTGAACAAACTAGCAATCGAATGAAGGGAAGAGCGAGGTGCCGCTCTCTCTTTGAGGTGAACGTTGCCCATTAAAATGTCCACAGACCAAAAGCATCAATGAGTGCTTATTTTTTCTTTGGCTGTAAGAAATGTTGAATTTCTCTACTAGTTAAGGCTTCATTTGGGATGAAATTCTTATTACTTAAAATAACTTTTTATAAAAAAATTATTTTATGTACTAGAAAGTTGCTTTAAGAAGCAGAAGGAAAGCTGTCCCAAATGAAACCTAAGACTTTTGCTCTACAAAAAAACTACAGACTGATCATATATTTTTGAACTTTCAGCTAATTTTAATTTGGTTGTAAACTGATCTCTTCAAATTTCAATTTTATATAAACTCAATTTGATTTTTTGATTGCTTGGCTGAGATTTTTAATTTGAATTTGTTGTTGTTATTATTATTATTTGAAGGTTTACCTTGGTGATTTTACATCCACAGGTTCTTTCATGAATTAATAAAAAAATATTGTACATGAATGTACATAGTTGTGAAATCATATAACGATTTAGAGGAAATGCTGCACTAATAACTATGATAAAGACTTTTTTTAATTGTTGATTACAAAAATCACAGTATTAACTAGTCCAAATTAATTTTTTTAATTTAATTAGGTCAATTTATAAAAAGGATCATGTTTTAAATGAAATTAAGTGTAAGAAGCACATGTGCAAAATAATTTTAAAAGGAATCAATACGAAGAACCAAATTACACATTAATATTTATACAATTACTTTTATTATAAAATGTTTAAATAACACTTATTATTATTTTAGCAAGGTAAATTAATTTTTAATTTTATTTGTATATTTATTTTATTCATTTAATTATAATTCTTCAACTAATTATTTTACTATAAATTAAAAAATAATGAAATTAATGAAGAATTATCAGATAGTATTTGAATTATTGTTGTCATATAATTATATATAACTTGAATAATTATTTTAATTGCTTATTAGTAATAAGATTAATGTAACTAATATAATTATTATTAATATATTAACTTATTTAAATAATATATTGTAATCATTAAATAAGAATAATTTAATAATAAATATTTTAGTATACCGTGCATAAGAATAATAAAATCTTTTGAGTAAATTTAAGTAATATTTTATTTATAAATTTTGTTTTATTTTTTATTTATTTAAATTAAAGTTACTTTAAATTCATCTGTTAAAATTTTTTATTGAGTGCATATATTATGTATTACAGTTGTATTGAAATTATATATTGATTGTGCACTTATGAACATTTTTTTTTTAAATAACCACTAACTATATTGAACAAGAAAATTACAAAAGGAAGACCCCCAAAGGGCCACATCAGATGCTTACAATCAAAAAAGCGAAATCAAAGAAGAGATGATCAGAATAAAGAAGGTTGAAATCAATTGTTCGAGTTTGCCTTAAATAACCTAAATGTCCCAAAAAAAACAAATTTTCAGCGTCGCTCTGGCGATTTAGGGTTCACTCGAGCGGTCGTCTTCTCCGTTGCTGATCGGCTCTTCCTTTCTCTCGTGTCGCTGTGGTTCGTTTGTTGGTTGTGGTTTGAGCATTTTTCGGGTGCGTAGTGCCCTTTGGGGCTCTATGCTCATGGCGGTTGCAGCTCCTCCAGCAAATCCATGGGGGAAAGCTTCGGAGCCGTCTTTTGTTAAGAATAAAGGCTTTTTCGAGTTGGATGCTGAGGGATCTACTTCTCCTGCTAGATCTAGATCTTTCAAAGAGGTTTTAGCCGGTGCTTCCTCATCAGGTGATATTTTTCCAAATGTTCAACAATCAGTTTTTAATGGTGTTCCGACAGTGCTTTTATCTGATGAGGAGGTCCTTAAGTTGGCCTCCCCTTTTCAATTTACTTTGGTTGGAAAATTTGGTTTACGTCGTCCTAATCTAGATGGTATTATGAACTTCTTCTCTTCTTTAAAACTTTCTGGATTTTATTCTGTTGGTTTACTGGATAGTAGGCATGTTGCAATTCAATTATCTAACGATTTAGACTATAGTCGAGTCTTTGCTAGACGTTCGTATCTTATTCATAACTGTCAGATGAGGGTTTTGAAATGGACACATTTTTTTGACATTAGGAAGAGTCTCCGATTGTTCCGATTTGGATCTTTTTCCCTAATCTAAGATTGCATTTTTTTTTAATTCTAAAGTTCTTCATGCATTGGGTTCTATTTTCGGGAGACCTCTTCAAACTGATCAGGCGAAATCATCTAAAACTCGCCTGTTTGTTACGAGAGGGCTTGTGGAAGTAGATATATCGAAAAAACATCCTACTGAAATTTGGGTAGGTTCGAAAGCTTATGGTTACATGCAAAAACCGGAATTTGAGAAAGTGCCTGAATTTTGCACTCATTGTAAAATCCATGGTCATGCGCAAAGTGATTGTTTCAAATTGCATCCGGATTTAAAAAAAAATGTTGTGCAAAATGGTGGAAGACCTGCTAATACCGAGAATAATAAAATTTATGTGCCAAGAGTGGAAAGCAATGGAGGTGATAATGTGATTCAGGTGGAATCGCCTACCGCTACTCAAAATGTTAATGAGGAAATTGTTGTTCATAATGGAGGTAATATGGTTAAAGATGTTTATGAAAAGGTTGTTTTAAATGATATGGCATCTAAGCCTGGCATCTCTAAACAGATTCTTAAGATTCAAGATTCTAATATTGTTGCTTCTTCTGATCCTAAGCTTTATATAATGGTAGATGATATGTTTAATAATTTGCCTATTATGTCTAACTCTGTAGCTATTGAGAATTCTTTGATTGCTAAACAGGACAATGGTAATGTAGCGGGGAATGATGTGGAAAATTAGGTTGAATCAGATGAAGAAGGTGAATTTATTCCTCCTTCTAAGGTTGTTACCTCTCTTATGAATAATCAAGGTACGTCTACCTCTTCTCCTGAATTAAATGTTTCGAAAAGGGATGATTGGGTTTCGAAAGGAGGGAAGAAAAAAGGTAAACAATATAAAAATAGCTGTCCTGCTACCCCTAGATCCACTAGAGCTCATACGTCCTTAAAAAATAATAATGATTAAAGCTCTAATGTGGAATATTAGGGGTATTGGGGGTAAGGATTCTAAACTCAGAGTTCAGAATCTGTGTAGGATCTATAATATTCAATTGCTTATTTTAAGTGAACCTTTGATTAATTCGGATAAACTGGCTGATGTGGCAAAATTTTTGGGTTTTCCTATGCATTTTTCTAATTGCTCCAATAAAATTTGGTTATTGTGGAATAGAAATATTTCATTACAGATTGTTGCTGATTTTCATCAAGTGATTCATTGCCATATAAACGTTTGCAATGTTAATTGTTTTACCTCTTTTGTGTATGCTGCGTGTACGAGAGTTCAACGGATTAATTTGTGGGAGCAACTTCATAATTTTTCTGCTAATATTAATGCTCCTTGGTGCGTGGGAGGGGATTTTAACATTATTGCCAATGCTAGTGAAAGAAGGGGGGGTTGCCGGCCTAATAGTAGAGCTATGGAAGAATTTAATGACATGATTAATGTTTGTAATCTTAACGATATTGGTTTCTGTGGTAGTCCTTTTACCTGGTGTAGAGCTAATCTTTATCAACGCTTGGATAGATTTCTTTTTAACAACGAATGGTTATGTCAATTTTCTTCTTGTAACATTGAATATTTGAGTAGAACGCTATCTGACCATGCTCCTTTCCTTTTAAATATTAATGTTAATAAACAGACCGGTTCCTTTGCTTTTAGATTTCTTAATATGTGGATGATGCATGATAATTTTAATTATGTGGCTGAGATGAATTGGATGGCGACTGTTTTTCCGGATAATAACATTACTGGTATGTTAAGATTGTGGGCCAAATTGTCTAGATTGAAACAATATCTGAGATACTGGAATAAATATGTTTTTAAAAATCTTTTTTCTAATATTATTGAAGCTGAGTCCAAAGTGTCTGAGTTGGAAGGGGTTTATCTGGATAATCCTAGTGAAAGAAATAGTTGTTATTTAAACTCTGCTAAAAGTGTTTTAACTTAATTACAATGTCAGGAAGAAGAATTTTTGAAACAAAAATCCAATTCCAAATTTTTAATTGAGGGGGATAGAAATATTAATTTTTTTCATGCGATTGCTAATAAGAATAAAACGAAGAGTAAAATCCATAAAATTTTGAACAATGATGGTAATTTGTTGGAAACAGATGAGCTTATTTGTAAGTCTGGTGTGGATTTTTTTGTGAATATGTTTAATAATCAGTATGATATTATTCCTTTATCTAATCCTTCGGTTATTCCTAAGCTGATTAATGAGGAGGATAATTGTTTTCTTTGTCAATTACCTACAGAAATTGAAATTTTTAATGTTATTAAGGATATGAATGGTGAAGCTACGGCGGGTCCTGATGGTTTTACTACCAAGTTTTTTCAAAAATCGTGGGATATTGTGAAAGAGGATGTTGTTAATGCAGTTAAAGTTTTTTTTGAAGGTACTCCCTACCCGAAGTTCTTTTCCTCTGCTAATATTGTTCTTATTCCTAAAAAGGAGGGGGCCAATGCGTGGAAGGATTTTAGACCGATTAGCCTCTGTACTTTTTTCAATAAACTTAATTCTAAAATTATTGCTAATAGGTTGGCTAATATTTTACAAAGAATTATTTCTTTGAATCAAACGGGTTTTGTTAAAGGTAGGAGTATTAGTGATAATATTTTACTGGTGCAAGAAATGGTTCATGAGATAAACAATAAAATTACGGGGGGTAACACCATTTTTAAATTAGATATTACTAAAGCCTATGACAATCTGGATTGGAATTTTCTGTATAAGGTGATGTCTTTGTTTGGTTTTAATCAAAATTTCATTATGTTGATTAAAAACAGTGTGGAGAATTGTTTCTTTTCTGTTATTATCAATGGTAGAAATCATGGTTTTTTCAAATCTTCAAAAGGTCTTCGCCAAGGTGATACTATCTCTCCTGCTCTTTTCATTATCGCTATGGAATATTTATCGAGGTTTGGAAGATCTTTTTGCTAAGAATGTTCAACTTAGGTTTTACACGAAAAGAGGTTTCAATATTTCTCACTTGAGTTTTGCTGATGATTTCATCTTATTTACTAATGGTGCTATCAAGAATGTGAAAATTCTTATAAAATTTCTTTATAATTTTCATAATTGTAGTGGGCTTGCTTTCAATACTGATAAAAGCACTTTTATTGTTGGTAAGTCTATAAATCAAAATAGGATTCATGCTATTCAAAGGGTTTGTGGCTTTAAAGCTAAGAATTTGCCTATTAAATATTTGGGTGCGCCTATTTATAAAGGTAAAAAGAGGAATTTTTTTTAATGATATTTTTAGCATTATTCAAAAGAAGTTGGCTAATTGGTCTTCCAATTTTCTTTCTTTTGGAGGTCGTTTAGTTCTTATTAAATTGGTGTTGAACTCTATTTCGATTTATCTTTTTCATACTTTAATGCCTTCTTTTACTATTTGTTCTAGAATGGAGAGATTGATTAATAGATTTTCTGGGGGTCCAAATTAAATTCTAATGCTATTCATTGGGCGGCTTGGTACAAAAATTGTCGACATTTAGAGGAAGGGGGTCTGGGTTGCAAGAACATCAATGATACCGCTATTGCTTTTTCTCATAAATTGTGGTTTGCTTTTAGATCAAATAGCAGTTTATGGGCTCGTTACATGAATGTAAAATATTGTCATAATATGCATCCGATTTTATGCTCTTTTAAAAATGTCGACTCTCAGACTTGGAAAAGATTATGTAGCATTAAATGGGAAGCGGAGAATTTTATCCAATGGGCGTTGGGAAAGGGAGATGTTTATTTTTGGCAAGATAAATGGTTAGGGGATTTTTCTATTGACTCAATTTTAAATACTCACACCATTGAGCCTATTAAAGTTTCTTCTTTTTTGATGGATAACAGCTAGAATTTGAATAAATTGAAAGATTTTGTGCCTAACTGTGTGGTTGATATGATCTTGAATATTCCCTTACAACTTACTTGCAACGATACTATTTTATGTTCTGTTTCTACTAATGGTAAGTTTCAAATGAGTAATATTTGGGAGAAGTTCAGGATACCTGCCCAGAAATCTCTTTTATTTAGTGCGATTTGGCATAGTTCTTTTCCTATTACTTATTTGATTTTTGCTTGAAGAAGCATTAAAGGTTTTATCCCTGTGGATAATTTGCTTCAAAAAAAAGGTATTACTTTAGCCTATAAATGTTTTTGTTGCTCTAATACAGAAGATATTGATCATTTGTTCATTAATGGTTTGGTGGCGCAAAAGGTTTGGTTGTATTTTAGTAATATTACTAATAAAAATGTGAGCATGTATCAGAACAGATTAGCTTCCATGCTTGAATGTTGGTTTATTCCTATCAAACGCCATATCCTGAATGTTTTGCCTATTTTGATTTTATGGTATATTTGGAAAGCTCGTAATGAGGCTAAGCATGATAATATCAAGATGGATCATACTCTTATTATTAACAATATTAAGAGAAAGGTGTCCCAACTTTTTTATTTGAATGTGATTTCGAGCAAGACTTTTGCTAAGCTTGCGGATTTAGCTGGGGTTTTTGATATTCATTTAGATACGACGTTGGTTAATATTCTGGATTCTTTTGTGTATTGGATTAAACCAAAACCGCCTTATGTGAAATTAAATACTGACGGTTCGGTTGATAGGGAAAAGGCTGGAGCGGGTGTGCTCATAAGGGATTTTTGTGGTGAAATTTTAGCAGCTTTTGCTGCTCCTGTGTTTAAGCGGAATGTTATTTTGGTTGAGTTACAGGCTCTCCATTTTGGTTTAGATCTCTGCTTAAAAATGGGTTTTAACAATGTGTGGATTGAAGTGGACTCTCTTTTTATTGTTCAAAATGTGGGCAAAGGTAATATTGGTAATGTTCATTTGTTTTATCTCTTTAGAACTATTAAGGTGATGTTGAACTTATTAAATTTCAAAATTTCTCATATTTACCGGGAAGGGAATGGTTGCGCGGATTGGCTTGCCAAAAAGGGTTCTTTGATGGAGGATTATGAGGAGCTGGATATTCTTAACGTTGACCCTATTCTCAAAGGGATGCTTTTGATGGATAAATGTTCTTTACCTTACATTAGACATGGTTGAGCTGGTTTTGGTTGTTTTTTTGTCTTGTTTCTTTGGTCTTTGTTGGTTGTTTTCTTTGAGGATGGGTGTCTGGTTGTGTTGGGGTTTTTTCCTGTGTTGGTTTTCTGGCCTGTGGCGGCTGTTTTACTTTTTTTCTACCCTTGTGATGGGTGTCTGTTGGCCTGGTTTGTTAGTTTTTCAGTGGGTTTATTTGGAGCATGGTATGGGGTGTTTCTGGTTGGGTATTATAGTGAAGATTCTGGTTCTATTTTGTTTGTTTGCTTTGTTCCAGGATTGGGAGTATTTCCTGAATGTCTTTCTGGTGGCCGTCTATGTAGTATGGATGATGGTGGTTATGAATTATTGTAAGATCTATGGTATTGTTTGGTGTATTGGTTGTGGTTGGATGTATTTCTGGAGGATTTTGGGTTGTTTGAACATTATGCATTGGGGTTTTGCTCTTTGTTCTAAGGTATGTTTTGTGATTTCCATGGGTGGTAATACTGGTGTTGGGGGTTTTGGTCTTGATTGGTTGGAGTTGGAGGGTATTTTTTTTTGTAAGAGCAGCTTTGGTTACAATTACTTTTGCCAACTTGTTTGGCAGAATTTAAATGGTGTTCTGAAGTGCAGGTTTGCTCTTACTGGAAGCTGGTTTTGTATGGTGTTTTTGGTTATTTGTGATAATATGGTTGTTTTGAGTTGTCATTGCAGGTACTATTGCTTGTGGGACAGAATTTTGAGAAGGTATGTTTTTTTATTTTCTGGTTTTTCTTTTTGCTTTTTAGTAGTGTTTTTTTGCAGGAGAGAGGAGCTAAAAGTTAACAAGATCAAGTGTTCTCTCCTTTTTTGGGTGCTATCGCTTCATAGCCCGTATTATTTAGGTTCTTTTTGTAATCGTAGTTTAAGGATCCGCCGGCTTGTAGGATTTTTATTTTCGTTTTGGATTGTAGCTCTTTTGAGCAGTAGAAAGCTGGTGGAGCCTTTTAAGGACACTGTAACCAAATTTTTGAATATGAACGCGTAGGCCCCATCAGTGGGTTTTAACCAAAAAAAAAAAGAGGTTGAAATCAATTGAGAAAAAAAATGTATTCTACTATTTCATTTACTTTAATTCCACCTTATTCAAATGTAGAACCCCACAACCCACTTAGGCTTCATTTTGGATAATTTTTCTTATTATTTTTTAAAATAATTTAATAGTACAAAAATTTATTGCTAAAAAATAATGTGTACTAAAGAAACCGCTTTAAAGTGTAGTGAGAAAGTTGTCCCAAATGAAGCCTTAGCTCCACCACCCACAGCTCAATTGCTTCTTTATTTCTTATTGCTTTAGATTTTTGATTTAAAGATCAAAGATTATTATGTTTTTTATCAAAGGAATTGAGGCATTTTCTTCTTACATAACTGATACAAATTAATGCTAAAATTTGTATGAATCCCTCTTCTTCTGACCTTATTCTCTTTAAGGATTTTAAAGACACCTTGTTTAAATTGAAAATGATTTGACATTATATTAAAACTTTGTTTGTATGATATCATATATCTTTCTCAATATTCAATTTATTGTTGGATATTAAAATACTTTATTTATGTGGATGCTAACTTGCAAAATAAATGAAAAGGCTATTCAACATCTTGTTTTTAATAGCTTGGAAGCTTAGATTATAAAGAATTGATTTGGTAATCGCTTGCTTATATATTTTGTTAATGTTAATAAAATTTATGAAAGTTTTTATTTATTATTTTTTTTGCACTACATGAAAAAAGCTCATTACTGATGACAGCGAACATTATCCTCCAGAAATGACAGATTGCAGTCGGAACATTATCATTGTTTTTTCGATGGTTTCCAGTGGACTTCCAATGGATTTTTGGTTGATTTCTAATGAAATATTTCTTAAAGATTTCAGGTATATTTTTGTTTCATATTGCCTGGGATCTCCTAAAGCTTCCTGTCTGCTGGAGATTTTTCAGGAAAGTTTGGGCTATGATGAATTAATGTATCTTGTCTCCAGTTTTCTTCCCCTTAGGTGCAGTGGCGGAGCCAGAAATTTTTTCCAGGGGGGCGTAATGAAAGTCGTGCTCGAGGTCGTGACTCGTGAGTCGCGAGAGAGGAGTAAAAGGGAAAACAAACTATTGATGTTTTTCATGTGTCCAAAAAATAATGTTTGTGGCTTCTTTGGATTAATAAAAGAGTTTAAAAGTAAGAATTACAAAAATTATAATAGGTTTTCTCGTTGGCGAATTTGTTTCTCTATTAAGCCACTAAAACAATCAACTTTAAGCCCATTTAAGCTTTCAGTTTTAGGTTTAGCTAAATCAATAATACACAATATATATTTGGTTGGGTGCAAAATAATTTAATAATTATATGGTAATTTAATATTTAATAATTATTATTAGATAATGAATAATGAATTAAGAATAAAAGTTTTAATAAAATCATATTTAAAAAGTTAAATATTTTAAATAATAATTAATTAAATAACACTGCAACTCAACTTCAAAATTTCTTTTCAAAATCATTCCTCCCTCTCTCTCTCTCTCAATACTTTACCCCATTAGTCTCTCTCTCTGGCTAAAGCATTACATGTCCGAGTAAAAGGTGGACTTCAAATGTAAAAAACCATTTCCCAAAAAAAAAAAGGAAAAAGCCGGTAATAAACCAAATGAAAGCTTACCGATAGCATTTATTTTTTAGGGTATCACTTGCCCCCTCCCCCCCCCCCCCCCCCCCCCCCCCCCCCCACACACACACACACACCTCCCTCCGCCCATGCTTCGGTGGCTATCTAGATAGTTGATTTGGCAACTAGGAGAATATCTTCTAAGACTGGATTTTGTTGCTTGAGTGTTCTCTTGTGCAATTTGGGGCCAACATTATTTTACTAGCTTTTTCTTAAGCATTACTAGTTTTTGATGTACTTAGCTCAATATAATTTTATCTTTCAATTTCAATGACTTGTATTTTAACTCCATATTATAATTTTATTTAAACTATCCCCCTTCCCAACCCCCCCCCCCCCCCCCCCCCTAAGAAAAAAATTGTTGTACTTATATTTATTCTTTTCCCACTTAATAAACTGAATAATGAAAATAGGAGGAAGAGTTCTCTACTTCCAATCGATAACGCTACAGAAAAAATATTCGATTTCTGGGGAAAATTATGTTGGAAATCGACAAATTTCTGGCAATATATATATATATATATATATATATATATATTTATGACGAATTTTTAAAGGAAACTTTTCCACTCGTAAAAGCCACATATGCAAATAAAAACTGGTAGAAAATTTAAGTAGCAAAAATGTGCCTCTTGGAAAAAAAATGTTACTGCAAAAAAATAGAAGAAAATTTCGGCGAACTGACTGTTGCTTGTATTGCTCGGAATCCAGGCCCATCCCTGCTCGAGCTTTCCATCCATGCCCCGGTCCACCTGTGATTGCTTACGCCCATTGCTTGAGCGTGCATGCTTGCCTGCCAAACCGCGTCTTCCCGCACGCGCTAACGCCAGCGAGTGCATGAGGATTCAAACTTTGCGTTGTTCAGATGAGAACTCAGGCCTATCCATTAGTTCGATGAGGCTGTTGCTATTTTTTTATTAAAATTATATTTAATAGAATTATAAAATTAATAATTTATATATAATAAATATTAATTAATTAAATTTAGTTAATTATTTATTTTAATATAGTAAATTTTATTAGTTAATTATTTTACTAATATAATTAATTTAAATTTATTAATTCTACTTTTTAAATTATGTATATTTTGATTTTTTTTTTGAAAATTTTAAAATTTGTCAAAAAAATTTACCTGAAATCTGTAAGAAATATTTCATCAGAAATCTACCGAAAATCCATCGGAAGTCCACCGGAAACCAACGAAAAACCAATAAAAAAGTTCCGACGACAATTTGTCATTTCGGACGGATAATGTTTGCTGAAAATTACATCATTAATGAGCTTTTTTCATGTAGTGCAGAAAAAATCATAAATAGAAACTTTCGTAAATATGATTAACATTAACAAAACATATAAGTTGGCGATTACCAAATGAATTCCATATACTCTAAGCTTCCAAGCTATTAAAAACAAGATGTTGAATAGCCTTTTCATTTATTCTGCAAGTTAGCATACACATAAATAAAGTTTTTTAATATCCAACAATAATTGAATATTGAGAAAGATATATGATATCATACAAACAAACCAATCCTTAAACTTTATAGTTTTAATATAATGTCAAATCATTTTCAATTTAAACAATGTGTCTTTAAAATTCTTAAAGAGAATAAGGTCAGAAGAAGAGGGATTCATAAAAAATTTAGCATTAATTTGTATCAGTTATGTAGGAAGAAAATGCCTAAATTCCAAAGATAAAAAACATAATAATCTTTGATCTTTAAATAAAAAATCCAAAGCAATAAGAAATAAAGAAGCAATTGAGCTAAGGCTTCATTTGGGACAACTTTCTCACTACTCTTTAAAGAGGTTTCTTTAGTACACATTATTTTTGAGCTATAAATTTTTGTACTATAAAATTACTTTAAAAAATAATAAGAAAAACTATCCAAAATTAATGAAGCCTAAGTGGGATGTGCGGTTCTATATTTGAATAAGGTGGAATTAAGTAATTGAAATAATAGAATACATTTTTTCTCAATTATATATATATATATATATATATAAGTTTTTATATTATTCTCATTATTAATTTTTTAAAATGGAATTATAATTTATCACCTTTATTTTTTTATTTTTCTCCTTATAATTTTGATTTTTATTTGAAAATAAATTAATGTCTCGAAAATAAATTTTATACCTCCATTAAATTTTTTTTTTGTGTAGTGAAATTTAGAATTATTTTGTATCAGCTATGTAGGAAGATAATGCCTCAATCCCTCATCATCCAATCTATATAGTCAAAATCACTAACATCTTTATCTGCTTCCCCTCAGGCGATTCTGAGATGGTTCTAGGGTTTGGGCTTGGCGGTCATTTGGAGGATCTCTCGTCGGCTATTCCGGTGATATTCTCTCCTATTTCCTATGTGTGTCTTTTTCTGTTGCATTGGGTTATTTTTCTCGGCTTGGTTGTCTTCATTCCTCGTGGTTTTGTGCATTTTCTTTTGGTGCTGGTGGCTTCTCTATATTGTTTCATTTCTCTCAGGGTTTTTTTTTTATTGGATCCTTTGAAGTCTAGTTTGGTTGGCCTTCGGGTTTCATTTTTTTGGGGGATGACGACCCCGTCGTCATCTATCCCTCCGGTAGCTTCTGTCTCGAATAGTAAATCATGCTCTTTTAAGAAGGTTTTGGCTGAGTCTGTTGGTTCTTCTCCTCCCCTGCAATTTGTTCAGTCATCTTTTAAAGGGTGCCCTGCATTACTGTTAGATGATTCGGTTGTGGCTCAACTAGCTGCTCCTTTTGCTCTTACCCTTGTGGGTAAGTTTGTTCTGAAGTGACCTAACATTGATGTCATCAAGAAATTTTCCTATAATCTAAAGCTTTCTGGTTCATTTTATGTTCGTTTAATCGATCACAGGAATGTGGCTATTCAACTGAGTAATGATTTGGATTATAGCCGAATTTTTTCTAGGCGTTCTTATTACATTTAGTCTTGCCAAATGTATCTTCTTAAATGGACTCCTGATTTTGATGTGCATCATGAATCGCCGATTGCTCCTATTTGGGTGTCTTTTCCTAACCTTATGCTGCATTTTTTCAACTCTCAAATCCTTTTTTGGTTTGACTTCTATCCTTGGCCGACCCTTGCAAACAGACCATGCCATGGCTTCGATTTCTTGCCCTTCAGTGGATCGGGTTTTTGTTGAGCTAGATATCTCTAAAAAGTATCCTACCGAGATTTGGCTTGGGTATGAAGTGAATGGTTTTTTTTAAGAGGTCGAATTTGAAAATGTTCCTATCTTCTGTTCCCTCTGCAAGATGCATGGTCATGGTCTAAGTGAATGTCTTAAATTGCATCCCCACCTTAAGAAAGATAAAGAAATTGTTAGGCCCACTAAAATGCAAAAGTGCAACACGAATGCTGATGTTAATGAGAAGTTGGTGGAAGGTAATCGTATTACGATTCACGCTAAGGATGTGGTGGCTCAGCCTATTATTCAGATTGATCCTTCGTCTTCTGGTAATGAACTTAATTTGGATCTTACCTATGATGTGGGAAAAGGAAAACTTTTTTTTAATGTTGTGCATAAAGTGTTTGATCCATCTTCATCTTCTATTTCTTATGAATCTTTACAAAATGTAACTCAGCTTATTGTTGTAGATGATAATAATAATATTGATGCTATTACTAAACCTTTTGCTGAGAATGATCATGTTATTTCTCTTCAAGGGGAGGTGTTTCCTTTGCTGGTGAATCCTCCTATGGCATTAACTGTTAGTGGAAACAATTTATGCAATGATAAAGAGGAGACTTTGATGGAGGAGGAAGCGGTGCCTCCTCAGGGAAATCTTCCCTTGGCTATTTCCGAGAAAGGTAGCTATTTAATTGAAGGAAATGAGAGGTCCTTAACTACTTTAGAAGATGGCGTGTTCTTTGTGGATGGTAATGGTGAGCGGCCTTTTTCTAAGGGGCCTTCCAGTAACTTAAATGATAAAACCATTCTTTTATCTGATCTATATCCATGTGATGCTTATACTGATTCGAAAATTGATATTTTGGCTAAATGTTATGCTAGAGAAGACAACGATTTTAGTTTTTCTAATGATTGTGGTAAACGTGGTAGGAAACCCAAAAATGTTATTTTACAATCCTCTAGAAGCACCCAATCGAATACTTCTCATTAATTATGTTTTTTTTTTTATGTTTAACGCCATTATTTGAAATGTGCGGGGTATTGGTTGCCCCTCTTCTAAGCTTAGGATTAAAAATTTATGTCATATTCATAACATTGCTATTCTTGTTTTACTTGAACATCTTATTTATGTGGATAAATTAACTACTACTGCTAGTTTTTTGGGTTTTAATAATGCTAAGTCTAATGTTGCCAGTAAAATCTGGATATTCTGGAAAGATTTTGTTAGAATTGATATTATTGGTGACTTCACTCAAGTTTTACATTGTAATATTGAAAGTTCTAATGTGCAATGTTGTGCGTCCTTTGTGTATGCCGCCTCTTCTCATTATCATAGGAGGATTTTATGGGAGCAAATTTTGAATTTTCATAATATTTGTAATCTTTCTTGGCTTGTGGGTGGTGATTTTAATACGATTACTAGCCCTGACGAACGTATTGGGGGGTCCCTTCCTATATATTAGTCTATTGAGGATTTCAATGATATGATCATGGCCTGTAGTCTCATTGATATTTGGTTTTCTGGTAACAAGTATACTTGGCATCGTGGACATTTGTGGTAGAGGTTGGATAGAGTTCTTTTTAATAATTCTTGGCTGAACGTGTTTAATTTGACCAAGGTTGAACTTCTGAGTCGTACTCTATCTGATCATTCCCCATTGCTTATAAACATTAAGAATAATCTTAAGAGTTATCCATCTCAATTTAGATTCCAGAATATGTGGTTACATCATGAGTCTTATCTTGAGGTTGTTCAGAATAATTGGAATGCTCTGCTTTATCCGAATAATTCTTTTTTTGGCATGAAAAGATTGTGGCTAAAATTGAAAAGGCTTAAGCTTGTGTTGAATTGGTGGAACCATAATGTTTTTAAAGATTTGTTTACCAACATCTTACTTGCTGAAAATAAAATTAACTCCCTTGAGGATCTTTATCAGACGAATTCTTTTTAGGCTAATCTGTGTATTCTTAATGAGGCTAAAGTGGAGCTTGCTAAGCTTCAGGTTCAGGAAGAAACTTTTTGGAAACAAAAAGCTGCTGCCAAGCATTTAGTGGAAGGTGATAATAACACTAAATATTTTCATGTCTTGGTTAATAAGAAACGCACTATTAACAGTATTCATAAAATTTCTCAAGAGGATGGTTCTGCTACTTAGTGGGAAAATTTGTGTCACCACGCAAATTTTGATTTCTCCTATTTTGTAATCAAATACTGCATTGAGAATAAAGTACAGTCTCGAGAGGCCGACACAATATTCTACAATGGATTCAATATCAGAATAGGATGTTGAAAATTGATATTTCTATAATCAAACATAGTTCAAAGAAAAACATATCATCTCAAAAGATGAACATGAAATTCTATAGAATATGTTTAAAGATAGAAATATGTTTTTTGAAAAAGTTTATTCATTCTTTTGTTTAGATATGGCAAGAATAATATTATATCATCTTAAAAGACGAACAAAATATTATTCAAGATATCCAAAAGCGAGAATGAGTTTTATAAAATTCATCATTTCTAAAGTTGAATATAACAAGTATAATATTATATTATCTGAAAAGATAATAATAACATTCTACAAGTCTATTCAAAATTAGAAATGAGGTTTTAAAAAAATATCTACGTTTCGAAAGATTCTTCCCTTGTTTTATATGAATAAAACAAGGTTTATTTTAGTCTAGGGTTCTCAAATCCCTATAAGAGCAAGCTCCTATTGTTAATTACATCCTAGGAGGAATGCTCCTAAGAAAACTCTCGATTAAAGCAGTGATTTCATACCCTTTTGACTACAAAGTAGAAGACAAGGAAATAGAAGTAAAGATTTTCCAAGGAGAAAGCTCAATATTGAACATTTATTAGTGAGTCAATGGAGGAAAAGTAGGAGGTGTCGGATTCTGAGAAGCTCAGAGACAACCTCAGTCTATCCTATGTTGGGCTTTACATTTTAAGAGAAAATTTTATGTTTAAGTTGACATTTTATTAGAAATTTGGGATTATATTCCCGGAGGGCGAGGACTTAAGATCTAAAAAGAATCTGCCTCAGAACCTAAATCTAATTTGGGTACTATAAAATAATGACCCGAACCTAATTAATGAAGTGCAAATCTGGACTTACCCCGGCCTGGATTGGGGAGCCAGCTAACCACCTAGGTGCTTTAAAACCATGTTTTCAGTCTCTTATGAAAGATGGGTAGGGATGTTGTTTAGGTTTTAATGAATTGGGGGCCGACATCTAAGACAGACCCTAATTGGCCCTTCAACTTATGTATGGTGAAAAATGTATAGAAATGCTATTAATATTTTAGACTCTTTTTAATTTATTTCTAATGCAATGCATGCTAATTGACTCAAATGCATAAAATGAATATGAAGCAGTTTTAAAATTAGGCTTAGAAAATAGGTTTTTTTCCTTAGAGATTGCACAACTTACCCTTGACAGAAATGCACCCTCATAAGTCAAGTGGTCTGCCAGAACCCGCAGGCGGGGAGGTGCCTAACAAGGAAGAGAAAGTATTAATATGCTTATGCTAACTCTCGGCGGTCCCGAGCTTACTTCTTAGATCGTTAGAGTTACTATGTGAGCCTAAAAATTTTTATTTAAAATTACAAGTAGAATAATTTTAAGCGTACCCTTACGAAAAAAAATCTCTCCGATTCGAATCCAGGCTAAAACAAAATACGACATGCAAGGGCCCTAAAAAAAGCTACTGCATAAATAATGTAAAGAAACAAATTAAATAATCCAAAATTATAATATCCAATGTCCAATGTCCATATTACACCCAGAATTTGCAGAAAAGTAAAGTGGCCGGGCACCACTGCCAACAAACCCGGATTCTAATCTTAAGAATGACGCAAGTGATTTTTTTTTAAACTGGGATATACTATTCCTTGAATCTTTATTTCTTCATCTTCTTTCTTCAATCTTCTCGTTCTACCTTTTCTTCTTCTACGAGCTTCTAGGGTCTGCCGGGTTCTGGATATCCAAATGAAAAGAAACTCATCCCTAAGAGGGGTATTTTCTTTTCTATTTGGATATTGAATCATCCTAATTTGACATTCCAAATAAAAGAGAATAATCCTTTAAGGTATATTCTCCTTTCTTTAGATTCCAAATTGGTTGTAATATCTCATTTTCAAAAAATCACTTTCACATTTATTGACTCTTGATATATTATATTTACATTACATTTCATTTCACAGAAAGGGAAGAAAAATCTAGTCCACCTGCAGGGTTATCCTAAACAATTTATAATAAAAATCATCCCACGCAGTTATATATATATATATGCAATTGAATTTAAATTATTAAGCCACACTTGGCTACACTCTTCTTCATTTGGGGGCTAAGCAGCTGAAGCACCTGTAGCATTTATTTATTATTAATTAATTAGCCCCCTTTTTTTTATCCTGCACGAGTGTGGCCACCTGCAGAAAATCATGTTAACAATCCAGATCGCTCCTAGCCTATGGGTAATCTAATCGTCAATCAAACCAACACCAGAGAGTGCAGTAAGAGTAAGTAAGCAAACACACCAATATTTTTTTTTTTTACAACCAGCATGCAGTGAAAATCGAGAAAAAGCCCGTCACACAGCAGTAAGAAAATAAACACCGGCCTAACCTAAAACTAGAGTTGGTTGTCCTAACAAATAAATCTAAGTGTGTGCAGTAGGCTGTGAGGTTTTAAAATGTCCTAAGTCAATTATTGGCTAAAGTTTTCTAATTGATTGAATTCTAATTTAAAGATGTTTACTAATTCTAAAATGAGATGTCACTAAATTTTCTATGTTATAAGTTTCTATCCTAAAGTGTGCATGCATCCTAAGTCTAAGTTTCCTAAGACTCAGTCCTTAATTTTTGTCATTATGTGTCACTATCGTTGTATAGGGTGAAATTTTTATTATTACTAACCCTTAGGACTTTGAGCGTGTGTAAAAGAGGTTTAAGGATCTAAAAGCAAATAAAAGTAAACCTAATAAAATTGAAGTTACTACAATGACCTAAAGGAATGATTCACGCACACCACATCAAGGGGTCCCTAAAGGTTTTCTAAGTATAGAAATACTCACAATCACCAGGGGCTACGACCCGGTGGTTCCGCCCGTAGCACCTCTACCCGGCTGGATAGAGGCGACTGACGTCATTAGCTCCTTGTCCTTTTGTTCTCACGATCGGTACCATTCCTCGCAGTTTATGCAAATAAAACAGGAAAAACAAGGATTAGAAAGCACTTTTAATAAATAATAATAATATAATTAAAATTTATTGAAAATAAAAGGCGTACCTTTCTTCGGGCTTGATCATTGGTTGTTTTGACTTGGCTTTTGAAACCTTTACTTTTGGAAGTACACTTTACAATCTTTCAATATTCAATACCACTCTTTCTAATTTACACAATTTTCAAAAAATAAACAATTTACCTCTCACACTTGTACACTTCAATTTGAATCCTTTATGAATCTGAATCGTTTAAAATCCAAATACTTTTTTAACACACACTTTCCAAAATATCTCATCTCTCAATACACATAGTCAAAAGCATTTTACTTTTCAAAACCACATTATCTCCACACACGTTTCATTTTACCCAAAATTCCTACATTTCACCTTCTAACATATTTCATATATATTTTTCAAAACATTCACTTAGCTATTCATATACACATACTTTAACTTTCAAAACACATAAATATCAACTTTTCGATCCCATTAGCCTCACTATATTTCTCACACATCGCTTTTAACTTATACACAATTCATTTCAACACTATATTTTTCACTATTATAGATTTACACATTTCATATTTCGAAGCATATATAACTTTCATCTTACAAAGATCACACGATTACATTTTAAAGCACACGCACGAATCACTTTTCAAAAACATCACCCATACTTTTTAGAGAGATACACGCATACACTTTTCACTTCTCACAAATACACACTTTTACTTACCCACAATATATACTTTTCACCTCTCCAAAATGTACAAAAATATCCTTCCAAAAAAATTTTCACAATTCACCTTTCAAAATAATACACACCTCTCCCTCAACGCAAAGCACTTTTCAAAACATTCAATTCTCAACATAAAATATTTCCAACATATACTTCCACCTCTAAAACAAACAATTTTCGCTTCCTATTTTTCAAGACATGCACAAGTTACAATTTTCACATATATGCATATATTACACCCTTAGATATTGATGAAGAAAAATCAACTTAATCATACGCATTAATTTACAATTTTAACAAGAAATGATATATTTAATCTCTTCTCTTAAAGACAACAACAAAATTTCATCACATTTCTCACCAAAAACTTTCTTAAAACAACATCAAAGACATGTAACTATTAGAAGCAATAAGAAATTTTAAAGATAATGCTTTATGACTTCTATAAAATCAACATTATATCCCAAAATGAAAGAAATGAAATGATCCAAATCCCTCATCTTCTACAACCATAGAGAGAAATGGGAATCAATATATTCTTAATATTTTGATGATTGATATAGTGAAGAAGAAAAAAAAGAATGTAGAAGAAAGAGATCAAGAAGAAGAAAATTTACCACTTTTTGTTACCTCTGGTTGAACAAGCCGTAGCATAGAGGGGTTCATTTGGGGTTCCTAGGGCTGGAGAGTAGATGAGAGGAGGGGCTTGGACGTGTCATGTATGAGAGGAGGGAGGCTTGGACGTTTTTTGGGTGGAGGGAGAGTGAGAGTGGGTGGTTATGGGTTGAGGGAGAGGGAGAGTGGGTGGTTGTGGATTGTTGCTGAACCCTTTGACCGTGAACCGTTCGGTTGACATTTGAAGGCCTTAATGATTTCGGAATTCGGTGATCTTGGGCTCATTGGATTCGTCTCGTCGAGCCGTTCGATTCGAGTATAAGCTCGTCAAAATCGGAGACCGTTTGGTAACTCAATTTTCGGTTTGAACCTTCCAACAGTGCTTTGAGCCCTTGATTCGGATTCATTTGGGCTCGGATTGGGTTGATCTTGGTGTCGTTGGGTTTGTATTCCTGAGGCGCTCAGTTCGACTGTAAGTTTGCTGAAATCGGAGTTCGGATGGTCTCCAAATTAATTTTTGAAGTTTCCAAACTTGATTTGCATCGAGATTCGTGTCCGATTAAGATAATTTTTGACGACGTATCAATTATTATTATATATATATACTTGTGACGAGTCAAAATGGGTTAATCAGAGCCATTGAAATCAAATTCAATTTGAGTTAATTTGATTTGATTTTGATTTGATTGGTGAGTTGTTTTAAGCCCAATGATATATCAATTTGATCAAAATCGAATTAGATTATATTAAATTGAGTCGATTGACATCGACGAATCATAAAGAGGGCTTGATTTGAGTTCGTTTGGAGTTGAATTAAAATTGGATTGAATTGATTTTGATTCGAGTTGAGTGATAGGTTCGAGTCGATGCTACGTCATTAGGTGTCCACCTAAGGGAAATCCTGTGGGTGCGACATCTACACTAGACTACGAAAACCTAGGTACTAAAGTCGATTCCAAGGAAATTGACCTCGAATAATGAGGTCAACACTACTGAGGATAGAGATGAGATTGCTAGCATGACTATTACTTACTTTCATAAGCATCTGAATAAGTCTTTTAATCCGGTTTCCATTGATAACACTTCTTGATAACACTTCTCAAGAGGATAACTATTCTTTATCTAAGTCTCCTCTTCTTGAGGTGATTAAAGGTAACTTATTTGATATGAATGTTGATTCTGTTGCTGGGCCAGATGGTTTTACCACTAAGTTTTCCGAAAAAATTGGCCTATTATTTTTAATGATGTTCTTTCTGATGTCACGGATTTCTTTAATGGTTCTCCTATTCCTAAGTTGTTTACGTCTACTTCTATTGTTTTAATTCCTAAGAACACTGCTGTTAATTCTTAGAATGATTTTAGACCCATCAGTTTGTGTACTGTGACTTATAAACTTCTCTCTAAACTCTTGATGCGCAGGTTAACTATTTTACTTCCTAAGATTATATCTCCTTATCAAATGGGCTTTTTCAAAGGTCGTGCTATTGTTGACAATATCCTTTTAGCTCAAGAATTCTGTCAGGATTTGGATATCAAGGTGAGAGGTGGTAACATGATTATGAAATTAGATATTGCTAAGGCTTATGATAATATTAATTGGAGTTTTATTTATAAGATGTTGAGTCTTTTTGGTTTTGATTATAAATTCATAAATCTCATAAAATATTGTATTGAAAGTCCTTTCTTCTCTATTCTTGTGAATGGTAAGAGTTATTGTTACTTTCAAGCTTCTCATGGTCTGAGGAAAGGTAACCCTTTATCTCCAGCTATATTATTATTGCTACTGATTATCTTTCTAGGGGCTTGGCTAATCTTTTCTACAATTGCCCTAGTCTTTACTTCAAAACTTTAGGTGATTTTCATATCTCCCATTTATGTTTTACTAATGATTTTATTGTCTTTACTAATGCTTCTAAGAATAGGATTAGTAAAATTTTGTGGCTTTTTGGTCATTTTGAATCTGTTAGTGGTCTGTCCTTCAATAAGAATAAATGCTATTTTATTGCTTCTAAGAATGTTTTGCCTGATCGAATTTTGGATCTTAGGAATCTTACTAGCTTTTCTCAAGGTGATTTACCTATAAAATACTTGGAAATTATGCTTTTTATGGGTAGAAAGAGATCTTTCCTCTTTGACGATTTAATTTCTATAGTTCAGAATTGATTGTTCTCTTAGAATTCTAATTTTTTAAGTTTTGGTTGGCGTCTCGCTCTTATTAAAGTGTGCTGTGTTCTATTCCTATTTATAGTTTTCAAACTCTCCTTCTTAATAAGGGTGTTTGTCTTAGGATTGATAGAATTTTGAATAAATTTTTTTGGAAAGGCTCTGGCAATAATTCTAAGATTCACTGGAAGAATTGGGACGGTTGCTGTGGTACTAAGCAAGAAGAAGGTTTAGGGTGTAAAGCCATGTATGATATGACTATGCTTTCTCTTTTAAGCTATGGTTTAACATAAGGTCTAATGTGAGTCTTTGGGCCAATTTTATGAGGGCCAAATATTATGGTGGGAAGCACCCTTCCATGTGTTGCTTCTCTAATGGCCATTCTAAAGTTTGGCATCAGATTTGCTCAGTTAAATGGAAAGTGGAGTCTTCTTTAGTTTGGTGCCTTGGTAATGGGAACATTTTATTTTGGAAAGATAGGTGGCTTATGGTGATTCGATTGATTCTTTACTTAACACTGTTTCTATCTCTAAAAGGAAGGTTAATTATTTCTTTTCTTCTAATGGGTGGGATTTGGAGAAAGTGTCTGCTATTCTCTCTGATAGTATTATTCAACTTATTTTAAATGTCCCTATTAATAGCTATGCGAAGGATGTGTTATTTTACTCGGGTTCTAAAGATGGTTCTTTCAATATTAAGTATGCCTGGTACACTTTCAGATCTAAAAAAGATACTTCTAAGCTGTTTAAAATAAGTTGGCATATTGCTATCCCCTCTACTGTTTCTATTTTTATGTGAAGAATTCTTCACAGTTTCATTCCCACTGATGATAATTTGTGGAAGAGATGTTTCATTATTACTTCTAAGTTCCAATGATGTTTCCATGTCTATAATATGCATCATGTTTTTATATCTGATCCTATTGCGGTCAAATTTTAGACTTTTTTTTAGGATTTGTTTCAACTAAACTTATATGTTGCTTCTACTTCTATTTCTCAATTGCTTGACCTTTGGTTTGTTCAGTCCAAAGGCCATATTAGAAATGTGATTTCGTCTCTTATTTGTTGGTATCTCTGGTTGGAAAGAAATGACTCTCATTTTAATGGGCGTGATATGAATCACCAGATAATTATTCTTAAAATTAAATACAAGGTGTTTGCTCTTTATTCTTCCAATCTGCTTTCTATAAATAATTTTAAGAATTATTATTATACCCTTTCCTTTTTTGGTATTAATGGGGAGGTGGATAAGTGTCAAGTTAGAACTATTTTCTTTAATTGGTGTAAGCCGCTTCCTAATTATTTCAAGTTGAATGTGGCTTGGGCTAATGTTGGTAGTAAATATGGCTATAGAGGTATCATAAGAAATCATCTTGGTATTTATATTTCTGGCTTTGATGGGTTGGCTAATGTAGATGATATTCATATGACCTTTTTTACTGGTTTTCTGCATGGGTTAATTCTTTGCAAAGCTTTTATCCTTAAGAACATTGTTTTGGAGGCTTCCTCTCATTACGATAGTTTATTGTGTCATGATAAAGATGATAGTATGTGTGCCCCTGCTCTGTTTTACATCCGGAGAAATATCATAAATGAGTTGAAGTCTTTTTCTTACTCCTTTTCTCTTATTAATGTAGAAGGGAATGCTGTTGCACAAGCCTTAGCTATTTTGGGTACTATGCTGAAGAATTTTAATGATCTTTCTCTTGTTCAGCTGCCTGTTCATGTTGAGGGCCTTGTTAAATTAGATCGAATTGGTTTATCTTATGTTTGCCTTTAATTTTTGGGTGGATTTGTTTTGTTCTGGTTATTTTTGTTTTCTTCATCTGTGAGGATTGGTGTTATGTTTCTTCCTCTCAGTTTTTGTGTTGTTTTCAGTTCTCTGGGTTCGTTGGCTTTGGCTGTTTTGGTTGTTTCCAGGTACTCTTTTAGTCTCTTTGTGCTTTGCCTGTGTTGGGCGGCATTTAATGTTGAGATTTGTTCCGGTTTGGACTTGTTGCTGGAGCCTGGTAGCTTCTGTTCTGGTGGGCTTGGTGTGGATTTTCTGTTTAATACTTACCCGTTAGTCTGAGCTTGTGTGGAGTTGGTATCCTCTGTTGTATTACATGTGGATGTGGGGGTTTCCTTTGGAAATCTATGCGAGAACTATTATTCAGTGGGTTGTTTGGATTCCCTATATGTTGTCGTTCAGAATTTCATTATTCTCCTCTCGGGTGGGAGTAAATATTTCATTCCATAGAGGCTGTCTACCTACTATCATAATACGGTTTGCTAGTTATACATTTGGGCTCTTAGTTTATTTCAATTTTTCTTTTGTATTGCTTTGTGTTGCTGTTATGTGGGCTTTGTTTTGCTTTTGCAGGTTTTTTGTGTAGGTAGTAAGCAATTTAACATTTTTGTTGGGAAGAAGATCGTGCAAGCTCGTTTTTCTTTTCTTCCATCTTTTTGGGTGCTTGTTCTTAAGCACTGTAGAATGTAACTAAGCTATTATGTATTTTTGTGTAGTAAGGACCTTGTGCTCGTTGGTTTTTTGTCTTTAACTTTTGTAGCTCTTATGAGCAGTAGGGAGCGCGAGGACCTTTTAAGGACTTTATATTATTTATCCTTAATTAACGCATAGGCCCCTCCGTGGATTTTAATTAAAAAAAATAATGCCTCAATCCCTATAATAAAAAATAGAATAATCTTTGATATTTAAATATGAAAATGAAACAATATGAAATAAAGAAGCGATTCAACTGTCAGTGGTGGAGCTAAGGCTTCATTTAGAACAACTTTCTTACTATTTTTTAAAATAGAATTTTAGTTTAATTTTTTTTTAGCTATAAAATTTTATACTAAAAAAGCTACTTTAAAAAATAATAAAGAAGCTATCTTAAATAAGGCCCCTACCCCTCCCGCGGGGTCAATATTTTAATAAGGTGGAATTATAGTAATTCAAATAAGAGAATACATTTTATCAATCTTACTTTACATGCAGGGGCGGAGTGAGGGGGGAAAGGGGGGGCACGTGCCCCCCCCTAAATTTTTTTTTTTTATTGCTGCATGTGAGTATGTGACAAGATAAAGCAATTTTTTTTTTGTTTGAAAAAAGGAATAGATTTAGGTATAATTATTTAGTCACCATTTTTATTACATATAGTATATTCATAAAAAAATATTTATCAAATTTATTGATCATTTTTTTTTTGTCAAAATGATTCTTAAAATTATTGTATTTATTTTAAGATATGTGTAATATACATTTTAATTGAATTTTTTTATGTTTTGCACTCATTTTAGAGCAAATTTAAATGTGGAGGATTACTTTACATAAAAAATTAGCATTATGTTTATAAATAATAAGACCTAACAATTACATAATTTAACATGCAAGAATATGCCTTAGGTTTTGTTCGGAATAGTTTTCTTACGAATTTTCACAATAAATTTTTTATAAAAAATTTCACTCAGCTAGCAACAGTATCAAATCACAAGCCCAAACAGAGACTGCTTCCAAATGACTTGCTTTCCCTCGACACAAACTGATTGCTTCGTTTTCCCCTATGCTCATCTCTCGCAACTCACAATCTCGAGCACAACTTTCCTTTTCTTTTTCGCTCCTCTCTCGCCACATTATTTGCATTCTTAATTTTGATCATACAACTCTTCTTAGCTCCAGAAATTAATAAGACGGAATACAAAACTATTTTAATGTATTTTGACATTCAAGATGAGATGAAAAACCGTCATAAAATTGACCGACGGAAAATAAACTGTCAAAAAATCGTCGGAAAATTCTGCCGGTAATGGGTGATTTTCCTGTAGTGTTTAATTTAGGCCTCCCCTGAATAAAATTTCTTGCTCCGCCACTGTTTACATGGAATGTTAACACGTTATATATATATATATGATTTTTAATTTTAATATTATTATCATTATTAATTTTTATTAAAATATAATTATAATTAATCACTTTTTTTTTTAATTTTTTTCCTTGTAATTTTGATTTTTATATGAGAATAAATTTAGGTCTGAAAAATCAAATTTATACCTCTAATTTTATTTTTTTTTTACTACGCCACAATAAGTCACTATCACACTAATCATAAAATCAAAATGAGACATTACAATAGCCAACTTCCCAAGTATTATAATTCTCATCAGAAGGTCTAATATCTCTCAAATTCTTCTGCAATCTCAAAGCATTTCTTTTACGAGGCAACAAGAGGATGCCTCTTACATATTTAATAGAATTTGTTGTATTATACACCTATGATAACAATCACTGTTCAGGTGCAATGACAATCACACAACAAGTACTGAGACACCATTATTGGATTTTCCAACGAGCTGCTCGGGTCCAATGTTTATGTGGCACTACCAAAAAATAATATTTTTCGCATAAGTTTTTTCTAAACAATGCCATTGCAATCGGACACAATGTTTTGTTAAAAAAGGTAGAGGTAGACCTAAAAATACTTGGTTAGAAAATATTAGAAATGATCTTTCTTTATTAGATTTAAATGAGAATTTGACTTTTAACCAGACATAATGGTGAAAAAGGATTCATGTAGCCGACCCCACATAGTGGGACAAATGCTTGATGTTGTTATTGTTGTTGTATAAGTTTTTTCTAGCGGTTTTGAAACTGCTGCCAAAACAATTTTTGAGCACCGGTTTTAACTGGTCCAATTAACACCCCAAAATCATGTCCGTCACTTAAACTTCCCAATCCCCTAATTCCTCTATTTTGTGACATAAACTCTTATGTGGCCTCTCATAAATGCCAAGCGATCAAACTTCTGGAGCGAATGCCAAGCGACGTCGGGCGCGGCTCTTCTCCTCAGTTGTTGTCAGGCTCAACTCTTCTCCTCAGACTAATCTCAAAAGGCCGGCCATTCCTCAGTGTGAATCTCTTTCCCTCCTTCCTCTTCTTTTTCTCATTCTTCTTCTTCATATTTCTTCTCCCTCTTGTTCTAATTCTTCCTCTTGTTTCTCAACAAAACAATTATATATGAATTAATGTGGTTAATTGAAATTCAAGCAACTTTTTGTATTGGAAATAGATTTTTCTGTTGTTGTAACCAACAAATTACTGTAATGTGACAAGGATGGGCTTCTTTAGGTTTCATTTGTTACAGTTTATTCAATGCTGTGTTTTTTGTTTTATTTTTTCTTTACAGTAGAATCATCTTATTCTCATATATAAATATGAGTTTCTGTATGTCATTTCATATGGTAATTATTATTATTCTTATTATTATTTTAAGAAAAAGAAAATTTATTTCAAAATATCAAAAAGGATACAAAAGAGGCCAACAAGCCAAAACCCCGGTATAGCTAAAACAAAGGAAGCACTAGAAAGGGATAAATCCAGGCAAAACGGCCGTTAGGCTCAGCAAAAGCACAGACTACGAATCACACCAATTCCGGACACGAACCGTTCAGAGAAGTGAAAGAATTAAAGACCACCAAAAACCAGCCAACCACCATCACCGCCAAATGAATCACCACCTAATGTTGCCAACTAGCCACATATTGGGGCGATGAGCCCGAGCCACATCATATCTCAGAAACCACAAGCCACCATAAGCATAACCAACAAAGCCACAAGAATTCACAATAAGGAACAACAAAATACCAACAAAGTAGTCATTTCCATCCCCGTCTACCCCTACCGCGAGAGACAACAGAAACAACCAGTCGGTCCTTAAGCGAAGCAATCATAATAGGAGGTTCATCCTCTCCACCAGCCTCCGAAGAAGAGTCAAACGAGCAATGAAGCCAATCAAGTTGCTGCCAAACAGGCTCCCTCGAATAGGGACCCACAAGATCAACTAACGCCTTATGAGATACCAGATTAACCAGGATTTCAACAAAATGTCTAGATACTTTATCATTAGGCGTAACAGGAAAACCATCCACACTATTAGCGCCCACAAAACCAAGACATCACAAGAATCAACCACACGATCAGACAAAACGGGAGGGTCCAAAACAACACCTGACCCAACAAGCCCTGGCAAAGTGGACGGGGCAGAGCTCAAATAGGGACTGGAATTAGGAACACAACCCACGCACCCATCAATTTCATATGGTAATTATCAATTGCCATTATGTGTTTCATTTGTTACAGTTTTATTAATAGGATTCATTAGTTACAGTTCGGCCATTTGTTATAGTTTTATTAATAGGTTTTATTTGTTACAGTTTTATCAATAGGGCTCCTATTTGCGGCATTTGGTAAGCATTGCAGGCATGCTTTCTTAGAAATTGATTCTGGTAATCAATAGGGCTCTAATTCTGCTAGAACCTGAATTCTGCTACATGTATTCAACTTAAAATATAAGCATCTAAGAGAATCATGTGTTAAAACCTGGTGATTCCATCTTAATCTAGACTACAAAAAGCAAAACTTTCTATGATTTGTCACTTGAAATAGAATTTTTTACATGTTTTGAGAATTGCAAACTTAACTTTTTTTTCTGAACATTTATTAGTAAATAACAATGAAAAGATTTTCAAAATAAACAATTTGGATGATAACCTAACCGATAGTGACAACATGATTTCAGTATCTTTCTGCACTCAAAGCATTACAAGAAATGATTTTTACACTAACTAGAACCTTAAGAGCTTGTTTTTCTAAACCAGGTTTAATGAGATAAAATCCTGAACACGTCTTAGTACTGTAAATTATCTTTCCTGAATTCTAAGTCCTAAAATTCAAAAAATTAAGGAAGTTTTCTTGTACAGATTGCTTATTTTTTCCTGTTTGTTGTTCGTTGAAATCCGTCTATTACAGTGAGCGCCATTTTGATCCAATATGAAAACTTGAAGATCATCAATTCAACATTTTTTATAAAATAAATAATAGATTTAAAATTGATTACATACAACTTTTTTTTTTTTAAGTTGACTGTTTGAAGATAAAATTTGATGCATCAGGCAAGATTAAATCACATAATCTTAGCAACAATTTTTAAAACCTTTATCAATTAAGTTGTCGCATGTAGTGATGGGTCATTACATGTAAATTGCTAGCTATTCATGAGTTTTTTATGGCAATTCATAAATTTTTGCTTGGTAGTCATAGATTAATGCTTAACAACTCTTGATGAGTTGTCGCTAGTTAGTGATAGGTTGTATATCTCATCCCAACTAAAATAATATAACATATTCTCATTTCTATGTATTTGAAATTTGCAATACTTTACATTTGTCTTCACATCTTGTATTTTAAAAAAAAAATCTGGAAGGTTATGGCGGTTTTAACCGTCACAATTGTCCAGATTTGTATCGGTTTAATCCGCTACAATTCTGCGAATTTATTTTTTGTGAGCTAGTTGTTGTGGTTATGTCCGCTATGATTTTGTAAATTTGTAGTGGTTTAAACCGCTGTTATAAGTTATGTCTACCCCAACGATCATAGAACCGCAGCAAAATGTTTTTGCAGCTCATTGCCTTTTTATTTTTTATTTTTGTATTACACTATGTATAAAATAAATGGATGATTTTTAGCTTGCATTCATCTCTATGTGTCGCAATTTTTTTATTCATTTTTCCAATTGGGATAGGGGGTGAAGGGATGATGGAGACAATGGTGCTTTGATATTGTAAGGAGCGCATCATTTTGGGATCAATGATGCATTTGAAAGACTAAAACAAAAATTGTTTTTCATCCAAAATTAAAAGACTATTGGAAATCAAAACTTTTTTTTTTTTTTGGGAAATCTGTTGATGAAATTCCTTCTCATTAAACAGAAAAACATTAAGGTTACAAAATTATTGAGTTATAAAAAGAAAGTGAAATGATTACATGAATTAAGTAATTTTGGAGGCTTATCTGAATATATATATATATATATATATATATATATATATATATATATATCGTCATTTAAATTTTTCATGACGTGAATCCATCCAAAAAAATAAGCTTAAGATAAGATGTTGAAAACCATGTTTTTTTCTTTAATTAAATTAGAAAAATATATTTGGCGGATTGAAATTCGTCATGCTGTTAGCTTTATAGTTTCTTTGGATAGAAGTTGGGCAATTGAAACTTTTCATGAGGACATTTTGAATTTTTTGGGTCTATCTCACTGCTTAATACTCATATGGCGTGAAAATCATAGTAATTGCATGGGCAAACTTCCATTTTCAAAAAGAAAATTATCATGATCTCTGGATTACATAAGTTTGATTCATTCAAAATTGAGCCGAACTAATCAAATTAAAGTTTGGCCTGAATTATTTAATTTAAAAAATAATTTAATCACATCAAAATTTTAAAATTTATAATTAAAATCAATTCATTTAGCTAATTATTCTTAAATCAAATTATTAAAATTCACAAAATCCTAACCTCTATTGCCATCAGATTCTTAAAATTATGCTTCTTATTTACAAGAAGTTGGCCTATTATTTGCTAGCACTCATGCAATTTATTATTGATACGGCATCGCAAAATCATCTTGATCGGGCAAGAATCTCGAGGCAAAACCTAGTTGGAAACTTCAAAAATTAATTTCGGGAGCATATGAACTCCGATTTCAGCGAACTTACAGTCAAACTGAGCGTCTCGGAAATACAAACCCAACGACACCAAGATAAACCCAATCCGAGCCCAAATGAGTCCGAATCAAAGGTTTGAAGCGCTGTTGGAAGGTTCAAACCGCAATTTGAGTTACCAAACGGTCTCCGATTTTGACGAGCTTATACTCGAATCGAGCGGCTCGACGAGACGAATCCAACGAGCCCAAGATCATCGAATTCCGATATCATTAAAGCCATCAAATGTCCAACGAACGGTGCATGATCAAAAGATTCGATATCGACCGTCCATTCAAACCACTCCCTGTTCGCCCTTGATCTCACGCCTATTTACGGGCTATGCAACTCCAGAAAAATTATAAATAGAGCCCTCATTCTACACCAAAGGGAATTAAGTGAAGAGAGAGAAGAAGAAGAGAAGGAGAAGGAGAAAGGGGAATAGGAGATTCCTCACCTCCTCGACCACCGCCGCCGGAGTTTTTCCTGCAGCCTGAAGACGCCGGAGCTCTGCCGGATTTTCAGAAAACGCAGGGAATTCGCAGGATTTTGTGAAGTTCGTGGAAGAAAAAAGTTGTATTTGGATTATCCCGGCTTGTGGGACGAAATCCGTCATTTGTAATCAACAAAAACGCTAGTGGAAATTTGCAACTGGGCGAGGCCCCGTGGTTTTTCCCATTTTTGGGTTTTCCACGTAAAAACTCTCGGTGTTCACTCTCTTTTCCTGTTTGTGTGTTAAACTTACGTGCAACACTCGGACGCAAATTCATAAAACTCTACCGCCGCGTATTTTCTAACACGCAACAGTTTGGCGCCGTCTGTGGGAAACTTCTATCCCACTACTTCGAGTATTGCTACGATGGTGAATAGGCGCAGCAATCGTTTGGTTGGAGCTTCTCGCTCCAACTCTCGTCAGTCCAGAAACTCTTCTATTAACCATAGACGACCAACTTCAGTATCTTTGCACCCCGGGGGGCAAAATGCTGCCGGCGAAAGGACCTCCGGGCCTTCTTTGGAAGAAAGGATTCGGAAAATGGAAGAATCTCAGAACAAGATTCTTCAACTCCTCCAGGAGAATCGACAGCCGGAATTAGCACGACAGGAGGAAGTCTTCCTCCCCCAAAATCCACCACGGGTTGAGGATGTCCAATTTGGACATCCTCAAGCGGAAGTTCATCTCCCCCCACTTAGAAGATTTCCTCAGTCTCGATAGGATAACGAACTTGCCGATACGGCAAGCTCTACACATCCTCCACCTTCAATTCGGCAGCATCGCATCCTCCCAGATCTCCCTGAAAACTCTACTCAACCACATGGAGCAGAGCTTCCTCACGACGCCCTGCGTCACGAACTATGAAAATTAGTAAGGGAAGAATTCCCTCAAGGAGATATGAGACAAATTCTCCGACAGAGAGACTTTCAGGAATCTTCACCTCTAACTGAGGCCATACTGCAACACCCAATTCCGGCTAGATTTAAGCTGCCTAGCATGGAGTCTTACGATGGGACATCCGACCCGTACGAACATATCGACCATTACAGAGCCATTATGCACATTCAGCAAGCTTCGGATGCTCTCCTCTGCCAAGTCTTTCCTGCCACTCTCAAAGGACAGGCTCGCACATGGTTCTACTCGCTTCCATCAGGAACAATTCCTTCCTTTGTGAAATCAGCAAAAGCTTTTGTCGAGCAATTTGTAGCCAACCGAAGGATTGCTAAGGATTCCTCCCACCTCTCTGGAATCCGTCAAAACGAAGGAGAATCTTTAAGGGAGTATTTTCAGCGATTCTCCACTGAAGCTCGACAAATCCCAGGAGCAGATCCTGAACTATTAAGGGGAGTCTTCCTCGGAGGTCTTCGCCCTGGCTCTTTCTACTCGGCACTTATGCGCAACACCGTTCCATCATATGCCGATTTAATTCACCGGGTGGAAGCACAAATCTCGGCAGATGAAGCTATAAACGCCCATAGGAAACAGTTCGAGCAATCTACTGGAAAACGCAAAGGAGCACCGGGAACGGATAATTCTTCCTCGCAACGAAAGAAGCAAGGAAAGAATAATCTACCCCCGAGGCCTCCATTGCCGTGACGGGAACCTCGACCAGAGAAAGAATACACTACTCTCAATACTTCTCGAACAAATGTGCTAATGGCTGTTCGAGATCAGGACACGGTAAAGTGGCCACATCCCTTGAAACCAAACACCGGAAATCAGGATCAATACTGTCATTTCCATCGAAGCCGTGGTCACGCTACCGAAGCTTGCAGACAACTGAAGGAGGAGATTGAAAGGCTTATCCGCCAGGGGTATCTCCGCCAGTTTATTCAAAATCCTCCTCCCCGAGAGGAAACTCGTCCTGCTGGGGGGGGGGGCAAGAACGACAGCAGCGGCCACCAGTAAACAATCGAATCGTGGTTGGAGAAATTGAAATGATAGCTGGAGGCCCCCTACTATCCGATAAAATCTTTTTAGCTGTGGACAAAACTCCAACTCTAAAGAAAGCTCGCATAGATCACTCCATCACTTTTGATGATTCCGACTTGGAGGGGGTAAAAATCCCTCACCAAGATCCGCTTGTTATAAATGCAGGGATAGGTGATCCGTGTTACAACATTAAGAGAATTCTTGTAGACAACGGCAGCTCTGTGGACGTCTTGTTCTACTCTACCTTCCTCAACATGGGTCTCACAAGAGAGAAACTCCAACCCGCTGCAGGACCCCTATACGGGTTCGATAATCGACCTGTACGAGCAGAAGAGATAATTAGTCTCCCAGTTGTACTTGGAGAATTTTCCCGGCAATCCACACACTCTGTTCAGTTCATTGTTGTAAAGTCTGAATCAGCTTACAACGCTATCTTTGGAAGGCCACTCCAATCAATTTTTGGGATTGTCACCTCTATCCCTCACCTTAAATTAAAGTTCCATACTCCAACAGGAATTAGTGTGGTACGCGGAGACCAGCAAGCAGCACAAACCTGCTATCTCAGGCAGGTCAGAACACACCCTGCCGATACTCTAAACATAGAGGATTTTGATCTCCGGAGCGAGGACATACCTCAGAGAGCCTCACCAGTAGAAGAACTCACCACTGTATCTATCTCTGAAGAACATCCTCAAAAGACGGTACAGATTGGATCGCTTCTCTCAGAAGACGAGAAGAAAATATTCACAGATTTTCTATGAGAAAATCAGGATGTTTTTGCATGGAGTCCGGCGGATATGCCCGGAATTGACCCCGAAGTAATTGTGCATTCCCTTAAGGTCAATTCTGCAAACAAACCAATCATCCAGAAGAAGCGAAATTTTGCGCCAGATCGCCAGCAGGCAATCGAACAAGAGGTTGACAAACTTTTGAGAGCCGGATTCATACGAGAAGTGCATCATCCTAAGTGGCTGGCAAACGGGTCTTGGTTCGAAAAGGGAGCGGTGCATGGAGAATGTGCATAGATTATACTGATCTCAACAAGGCTTGCCCAAAAGACAACTTTCCCCTTCCACGTATCGACCAGTTAGTCGATACCACTTCTGGTCATCAAATGTTGAGTTTCATGGATGCATACTCTGGCTACAATCAAATCAAGATGAACCCGACCGACGAGGAAGCAACAGCATTTCAAACAGACAGAGGACTGTACTGTTATCGGGTAATGCCCTTCAGGCTCAAGAATGCCGGAGCAACCTACCAACGCCTCATGAATAAAGTTTTCAAAACTCTTATTGGGCATAACATGGAGGTATATGTCGACGACATGTTAGTAAAGAGCCTCGAAAAGTCTCGACATATCTCCGACCTGGAGCAGTGCTTCCGTCTGCTGAGGCGTTACAACATGCGACTCAACCCCACCAAATGCGCCTTCGGAGTTGCTTCCGGAAAAATTTTGGGTTTTATGGTAACCCACAGAGGAATTGAAGCCAATCCTGAAAAGATCCAGGCATTAAGAGATATGGTGCCTCCGAAATACATCAAAGAAGTCCAAAGGTTGAACGGGAGAATTGCAGCATTGTCACGCTTCCTGGCACGTTCAGGAAACAAATATCTCCCTTTCTTCAAAATACTCAGAGGTGTCCGCAACTCTGGTTTTCAGTGGACGGACGAATGCCAAGAAGCTTTCGAACAGCTACGAAAGTATTTGGCCTCCCCGCCGTTACTTTCCAAACCAACAACAGGAGAAAAGTTGTATTTATACATAGCTGTTTCAGCCCAAGCCATCAGTTCTGTCTTAGTACAGGAAGAAAATGCTACACAACGCCCTGTTTATTATGTCAGTAAAATCCTATCTGAAACGGAGGGGCGTTATCCCTTAGCAGATAAAACAACATTGGCGTTGGTTTATTCTGCCAGGAAACTACGTCCCTACTTCCAAGCCCACTCAATAGGAGTTTACACAAATCTGCCGCTGAAAAGTATTCTGCAGAAACCGGAAGCATCGGGTAGGCTCGTCAAGTGGTCCGTAGAACTTGGCGAATTCGACATTCACTACTTGCCTAGACCCGATATAAAATCTCAAGCACTCGCAGATTTCGTGGTTGAATGCACCGTCCCAGCATCTATCCAACTGGATACTTTGCCTTCTCCTCCGCGCTGGACGTTGTATGTTGATGGGTCATCAGGAAGTTCTGGCGCAGGAGCTGGAATTCTGCTAATATCTCCACAGAAGATTACTCTTGAGTACGGGCTCCGACTTAAATTCTCGGCAACAAATAACACGGCAAAATATGAAGCTCTTATTGCTGGGCTAAAGCTAGCAATCGATTGTGAAGTACAGAATCTGATAATCCACACCGATTCACAAATAGTTGCATCCCAAATAGAGGGGGAATTCGAGATCCACAATTCACAACTAGCCGAATATTGCAAGATTGCAAAACTGCTTTTAACCCGAATAGGAGAATATCAGATCATACACATTCTCCGAGAGCAAAACGCGAGAGCAGATGCTCTTTCAAAGTTAGCGACATCAACGACAGGAGACATCTACAAGAGGAAGCATATTGAAGAAATCCACTTTCCTAGCATTCAAGGTCCGTGGGTTATACAGTCAATCAACGAAACGAGAGAGGAGTCTTGGATCAATCCCATTTTTTCTTTCTTACAAAATGGGATACTGTCTGAAGAGCCCATGGCTGCAACAAGACTTCGAAGACGAGCAGCGAATTTCACCATCATTGATGATGAATTATACAAGCGCGCTTTCACCGGACCATATCTGAAGTGTCTCTCACCTTCAGAAGCTGATTACGCGCTTCGAGAAGTTCATTCCGGAGTATGTGGCGAGCACCTGGGAGGAAGAGCTTTGGCCTATAAAATCATGAGGCAGGGGTTCTATTGGCCTACAATGAAACAGGACGCACTGGAGTTTACACAAAAATGCGTGAACTGCCAATTGCATTCTAACCTCACCCATACTCCAGCTCTAGAACTTGCATCTCTTCAAAGTCCCTGGCCTTTCGCACAGTGGGGAATCGACATAATGGGGCCCTTCCATATAGCCACAGGACAACGAAAATTCATCATCCTGGCTGTAGACTATTTTACAAAATGGGTGGAAGAGGAACCCTTGGCAAAAATCACTGAAGCAAACGCCAAACAATTCTTATGGAAGAATATAGTTTGTCGCTTCGATATTCCGGCAAAGGTCATCACCAATAATGTAACTCAATTTACTGGAAAAATCTTTACATCTTTTTGTAAAGACTTCATATTCAGCTCGTCCACACAGCTGTTGCCCATCCTCAAACAAATGGGCAAACAGAAGTCACAAACCGAACAATTTTGAAAGGGCTGAAAACACGCCTAGGGAAGGCCGGGGGGCAATGGGTTGAAGAACTCCCAAATGTCTTATGGGCTTACCGCACCACCGCCAGAACACCTACAGGAGAGACTCCGTTTAACCTCTGTTTCGGCACAGAAGCAGTCATACCAGTGGATATAGGGGTCCCGAGCAATAGAATTCAGACATTTGACTTCAGTAAGAATGAAGAAAAACTCAGGACTAATCTAGACCTCCTCCCCAAGGCAAGAGATATAGCCTCGCTTAAGACCGCTGCATACCATCAACGGATCGCTCGTCACTACAATCGAAAGATAAAGCCTCGAACTATCTCCATTGGAGATTTAGTTCTGCGAAGCCTTGAAGCTGCTGGAAAAGGCCCTCAACAAAACAAGCTTTCCCCCCTATGGGAAGGTCCATATTTGTTGCAACCATGATCAAGCCTGGAACCTTCAAGTTAAAAGATGCAAATGGAAAGACGCTTCCCCGAACTTGGAATGTGGATAACCTTCGCAAATACTATCAGTAGAAGATTGATGTCGCTGTTTGTTATGTGTAATGCCGTTTGTAACTCTCGTTTTGCTTTGTAGCTATGCATTATATTTTCTTTAAGGTTTTTGTACGTTGTTGTTGAAGAACACTTGTATTTGTATCCCTAAGTTTAATAGGGAATTATCATGCTATTACAGTAATGTGATGTTTACTTTATCATTGCGTTGTCTCTTCTATTCTGAGCTTCCTTTTATGATTCGAGAAACACACAACCTATGTTGTATCTCAATCAATAAGCAACTAATCCCAGGGGGATCCAGTCTGACCTCTTCCACACAGGTTAAAATCATCTAGCAAATGCTTTGATTAACAACCTTGGATAGGTCAGAGTATCTCAAAGCGGATATCTCTCACATTCATGCAGATTAGAAAGACTTCCTCAACACAAGAGTTAACGTATATAAAGAAGAAAATTGCCTTTTTTATATAAACCCACGAACATCAAGTACATCATCCAAAAAATAGCAAAACGCGAACAGTGGAAACACACGAACAATCATCGCAACAAAAACAAAAGCGACATAGAAAACATCAAAACAATCCTACAGAATCTCAAGGTCATCATCGTCATCCTCTTCCAACGCGAAGATCCTTTGCAAGTCACTCTCCAACTCTTCGCCACCAGAATCTGGAGAAGAATCACCAGAAGCTTGGCTTGGGGTCAACCCCTCAATGTCCCCTCCATTTCTGTGTTTCACGGCACGAACGCCTTTCATAAAGCCTTTAATGAAACCATCCTGCATGAGCTCCTCTTCTAAGGCCTTTACCTCAACGTCGTAAAAATAATCACGGGCTTCCTGGACTTGATCCTCGATAAAAATCATAAAGCCATAAGATCTTTTGAACTCCTCTACGGCCGAAGATGGTGACAATTGAGCTACCTTCTCCGACAATTTGTTCAGAAGTCTCTTATTCTCGGTCTCAAGAGCTTGTATATTTTTTTGTTGTTGGTTGCTTGTTGCCTCTACCTCCATTAACTGTATATGCAAACGATCCATCCGCTCATTCTGAGAAGAAGATGAAGCAATCTTGTTCGCCAATTCTGCTCTACATTCATCAAGCTGACTCTCCACAGATTCCATAGCTTTCACCCTGCCGCCGTATTTCTTCTTATATTCTCCCTGGAGGTATTTGACCTTCATAAACTCATCGTTCCAGACATCTAAGACTTTATTCGCCTCGAGGAACTGCGCAAGAAGAAGATAAGTGAAAAGTATATCCTCGAAATAATGCCAAAAATGATAGAAACGAAAAGAAGGACAACTTACCAAGTCTTCGAGCCGTCGACGACCGATGCACATATGTTTCAGCACATCCTCGGGGATGTATATTCTGGAAGGAGAAAAATGAGGGGTCTTGCCGCCGGCCGTAAAAACTTCGTTCGACTTCTTCTTTTTCGGGGTATGTGAATCTCCATCGCCCTCGGGTCGTCTGGACTGAGTTATCGGAACATCTGAGACTTTCGTGGATATCTTCAGTTTCTGTGCACCTGACCTCCCTGCATGAGTGGATATTCCCACCTTAAATAAATACTCCTCGTCCAAGCACTTGCTAAGAGAGCGCATCTCGTAACGAAGAGCTTCGGTACTAGGAAGCTTTAACATGCTCAACAATTCATCCGCTCCTAAATGAAGAGGAGCGGGTAACTCCTTCAACGTTCCCCACTTCTCTTGGAGACCCCAATCATTTTGCACGAAGAAGTAATCACTGATCCAATCTTTGGATGGTTCCCGAGTGCGAACCTCCAACCACTTTGACCTAAAAGAAATTCGACCCTGTGCGTCGATATAAATACGCCCTATCCGGGATAAGCATTCCACAGATAACACCGCTCCATGTTCTCTAAAAAATGCAATCAGGCCCACCACCACCGACATGGCCCGATAGGAGAATTGAGACAAACTCAATCCACAAGCCACCAGAATGTCAACCAGTTCAGACGGCAGCGGAAATCACAACCCCGCTTTCAAGCTAAACTCGTACACTGTCACATATCCTCGAGGAGGGTAGCAGGCGCGCTCAGATCTTGCTGGCACCTTCATCACCAAGTCGTTAGGAAAATGATATTTTTTCCTAAAAGAGATAAATGAGTCTTCTGTAATAGTGGAAATCACGTCATCGGCTTTTTTCGTCTTAGAAGTCTTCTTCGAACCCTCTGGACATGCAGTTGGATGATCTTCCATGACTGAAACATCTTTAGTAGAAGTACGATCACCCATTTTTTCCTCGTGAGAATCCACCAGAAAGAAATCCCGTAGGTTTCTGCACGCAATGAGGGGCGCTATTCGAGTAGGAAAAGATTCCAACTCGCAAATAATAGAAGCCTAAAACGCCAGTAAACCGGAGGGGGAGGAAGAAATCCCGTAGGTTTCTGCACGCGAGGAGGGGCGCTATTCGAGTAGGAAAAGATTCCAACTCGCAAATAACGGAAGCCTCAACCGCCAGTAAACCAGAGGGTGAGGAAAGAATCCCGTAGGTTTCTACCACCAGTAAACAGGAGGGGGAGGAAGAAATCCCGTAGGTTTCTGCACGCGAGGAGGGGCGCTATTCAAGTAGGAAAAGATTCCAACTCGCAAATAACGGAAGCCTCAACCGCTAGTAAACCAGAGGGGGAGCAAGGAATCCCGTAGGTTTCTACCACCAGTAAATCGGAGGGGGAGGAAGAAATCCCGTAGGTTTCTGCACGCGAGGAGGGGCGCTATTCGAGTAGGAAAAGATTCCAACTCGCAAATAACGGAAGCCTCAACCGCCAGTAAACCGGAGGGGGAGGAAGGAATCCCGTAGGTTTCTACCACCAGTAAACCGGAGGGGGAGGAAGAAATCCCATAGGTTTCTGCACGCGAGGAGGGGCGCTATTCAAGTAGGAAAAGATTCCAACTCGCAAATAATGGAAGCCTCAACCGCTAGTAAACCAGAGGGGGAGGAAGGAATCCCGTAGGTTTCTACCACCAGTAAATCGGAGGGGGAGGAAGAAATCCCGTAGGTTTCTGCACGCGAGGAGGGGCGCTATTCGAGTAGGAAAAGATTCCAACTCGCAAATAACGGAAGCCTCAACCGCCAGTAAACCGGAGGGGGAGGAAGGAATCCCGTAGGTTTCTGCCGCCAGTAAACCGGAGGGAGAAAGAAAGAGAAGTTGCAAGTTTCCTAAGGGCCTAGGAGACCTATTTATAGGTTTTGAGAGAATGAGGGGAAGTTACAATCATTTTAAAATTTTTTCTATTTTTAGAAGTTTTTCTGAATTTTTTCGGATTTTTTGGGATTTTTTGGGTATTTTTTGACCCAAAAATAGCAAAAAACTCTTATTTTCGGCTGGTGGGACCCACCTAAGTCGGTGCATTGAACCGACCACGCGAAAATGTTGCAAATCTATTTTTCATGTCTTATGTTTTGATGATATACAAACACTGTTTTTCTTGGACAGCTTGTTGCTTCTAACTTTTCAGGAATCAGAAGATCGGACAATAAAAAAGGAGCCAAGTTCAGGAATGCGTAGGTTTAGGGTTGAGTCAGTCTGTACTTTTGTTTTTTACTCTTTGAGTCCACTTGTAATAGTCAAAGAGACAGATGCTTTGTAACCCTTCACACACACACTTGAGAAACTTAGAATTTCTGTTTTTACTCATATCGGCCAGGACGATTTCTTTGATCGGCCTGGACGATCAGCTTAAAACAGAAAGTCTAATTAAGGATTCTTAATTAAGGCAGCCGACGTTAACAGATCATCCTGGATGATACGTGTATCGGCCAGGACGATAAGCTCAATACAGAAAGAAGTAGCCGCCATAGACAAGTATGGTATACTGTATCTTTAAATTATCGGCCCGGACGATCCTCGGATCGGCCTGGACAATATTCACAAATTATGCCATAATTGTTCAGGAAATCAAGGGAGTAATTAAGGATGATTGATACGATCAGATCGTCCTGGACGATCGCAGGATCGGCCAGGCCGATCTAGTCAAAAACCTTAAGTTACTTCAGGACGATCAATATCGGCCAGCCCGTATTCAGGGCTATTGTCAACTCGATTTTCCTCTGATTTGAACTGATCGGACAGGACGATCGAGAGATCGTCCGGGACGAGCAAGCTAATTTACAATCGTCCAGTTTTTCATCCAGGGCTATGCTCTGGCCGATCTTCATTGATTTGTACTGATCGGCCAGGCCGATGTCCATATCGGCCTGGACGATATTGTCGGCAACTTGTAATTAATGAGCTCTTTTGAAGCTCTTCTATTTAAGAGCTCTTGTTCAATGTTTTTAAAAATCTTTGGCTGCTGCCTTGACCTGAGAAGACCTTGAGGAGAGAAAGAGAGAGAGAGGAGAGAGAGAGGATCTTGTGAGGGGGAGCTTGTGAGGGGTTTCACAAGGGTTGCTTCAAGGATCTCTCTGCGTCGTCTTCGTCTAGAGTTTCTCGTCCGTGGAAGGGTTGGTAGAGGTAAGGAGTTTTGCTTTTGGTTCTGATTCTCTGCCAGCTTCAGGAGGAAGCAAAAGGAGATAGGTTCTCTGCCTTGCCGAGGTGGCAAAAAGGAGGTTCTTATGAGGGTTTCTCCACCTAGCCGTGGGGGATAAAGGAGAGTCACTTTTTGTGTAGTGCAATACTTGGAGGGTGCCTCCAAGGAGTGGACGTAGGTCGAGTCGATCGAACCACTATAAATTTCTGTGTTCTTTTTCTTGCTTCCGCACTTTGAAATTCCGCATTATTTTGTGGTGTGATTTGATTAATGTGATTTTATTTCTTTGTTTAAAAAGAAGTTTTTAAAATACCAATTCACCCCCCCTCTTGGTTAGTTTGGGACTAAGTTCATCGGGCTTAACATCCCCATCGAACTTTCAAGTGGTATCAGAGCTTGATTCGAAAATTAAAGTTTGAAAACTTTTTGAATTTGATCCATGTCTAACTTTGGGAATCGCAACACTACGGAAGGGTATTCTATTACCCGACCTCCTCTGTTCGATAACCTACCTTTTGATTTTTGGAAAACTCGCATGTCAACTTTTTTACAATCTACTGATTATCGCATGTGGATGCTTATTCAAGAAGGTTATTCTCCACCTTCTCGTGAAATTAACGGTTTTAAAACTGAAGTTGCTTTTACTGAATGGACTTTTGATGAACGAGATTTAGCTCAATTGAATGCGAAATGTTTGAATTGTTTTTTCTGTGCTTTAAAATCTGAGGATTACATGCGTGTTTCAACTTGCAAAACTGGTAAAGAAATTTGGGATAAATTGTGCATTACTTATGAAGGCACTAATGAAGTTAAACAATCCCGTTTAAACATTCTCTTGCATGACTACGAACTTTTTCGTATGAAACCTCATGAATCGATTTCTGACATGTACACTAGGTTTACTCAGATTGCTACCTCATTGCATGCACTAGGAAAAGAACTTTTGAACTATGAAAAAGTTAACAAGATTTTGAGATGCTTGCCTTCGTCTTATGATGCAAAAATTACTGCAATCACTGAATCTAAAGATTTGAACACCTATTCTATTGATAACTTGCTTGGCTCACTCATTGCTTACGAGCAAGGGGTGAATCAAAGAAATCTTGATGCAGGTGAGAAGAAAAAGGAGAAAACAATTACATTGAAGGCACACAAATCGGATTCTGAATCTTCCGGGTCTGAAAGCGATGGAGTTGCCTTCATCACAAGGCAATTCAAAAGCTTTCTAAGGAAGAAACAAAATCATCATCAAAGTTGGAGAAAATGTAAGGATCATAAACATATTAAAGGATCTTCTGATGTTGTTTGTTTTGAATGCAGAAAACATGGACATGTAAGAGCCGATTGTCCTACACTTCAAGATCATTCAAGCAAAGAAAAGGAAAAAGGTGAGGAGAAAGCTAAGTCTAGAAAGGAGAATAAGAAAATCCAAAGAGGCTTCTGGGCAAAATCTGGTACTGATTCCTCTAAGACTGAACCAGAGGAAGAGACTACAAACTTGTATTTCATGGGAGAAAACCAAAGTGATGAGGAAGAGGTATGTAAACCAACCTATGATGAATTATTTGAAATCTGTGAAAAAATCCATACATCATACAAAAAACTTAAGAAAACTCATGCTAGCCTAAAATTAGAACATTCAAATCTACAAAAAGAGCATGAAGTTTTTCTCAAAGATCATGCAACGATTGATTCAAATCACATGGCTCTCCTTGATGAATTTGATGAATTAAACAAGAAGCATTTGGAATTAGTTGATAAAAGTAATGCATTAAAAGCTTCACACACCTCACTTAATGATGATCTTAAGAAATCTAAAGAGATTGAGAAAAATTTGAGGATTGAGAATGATGCATTAAAAAGAACTAACTTGAGAATTCAAAATGATTTGGAAACATGTAAGAAAGCTAGGATGACACCAACTTTTAATCAAAGGCCAGAACCTAGGAAGAGGCATTTTTACTCAAACCATTTAAGAAAACCTTTTCCTGGAGTTCAATGTTTTTCTTGTGGCATGCTAAGACACATCTCACACACTTGCACAGTTCACCGCAGTACACATTGGGTGTGGAGACCTAAGATGCATAATTCAGTACATACCACATCTGCATTGCACTCTACATTTCCTAAGAAGAAGCCCAAATCTGTTTGGGTTCCTAAAACTGACTGTTGTTGAGTTTTGCAGGAGTGCTCTCACCAAAGACCTCGTGGGAGCATAGGATAACTGAACATAAGGAGGCTTGCAGCTCAATTGCTTAAATCCGTTGCTTTATCACTTGCTTGAAATCTTTAGTTTTTGTATGTCTTTTATTTTTTAATTTTTGTGTTCACTTTTTGTTGTCTTTAGTTTGCTTTTTTTTTTTTTTTGCTTTTGCTTTTTCACTTTGGTCTTTATTTTTTTTGGGCTTCCATATGATGAAACTTCTCAAGCTTTTAAATATTGGAGTTTTTGGAGATAGGGTTTAGCTTTTTAAAATTGGAGTAAACTGTTGATGTTTTTCCCTTCTTCTGACTTTGTTTAGTGGCATGATTTTCTTCTATAAAACAAAAGTCTAAACTCAGTTTAACCAATGGCTTTTTAAGATCTCTTTCTAAATCTTGCTACAGTAAAACATCTTATGCATAATAGTCAAAATTCTTTGATATCATTCAAGCTTTTGAAATCTTACCATTGAAGTTATCACGTGATTTTGATTTTTGTGTTGTGGATTGTTCTTCCTTATGTTAGAGAGAGAGCTCCTATTCTCTAATATTTGGAGGATATACTCACAACTAAGTTTTTTTTTAAGGGTATATTAAAGATTTTTTAGCTTGCAAAAGTTAAAAAGGAAAGATGCCAATGAAGCCAAATTGAAAAGAAAGCTATATACACAAAAGTGTATCAAAAAATCAAAAGATGCTCAAAGAGCCAATAAAAGTGACAAGAGGCATAAAATTAGCCCACTAAATGCAAGCTATCATCTCTTTGGTAAAACTCTTAAAACTTAGAAAACTCATTGATTATGTGATACGTTCAAAGATTTGATTTCAAATTCCATGATTGAGAAAAACTATTTTGGTTTATTATTTATGAGATATTTTAGTTGTTAACAAGTCTTGATTGGATCTTCTTATCCTTTTTGTTATTCCGAGTTAGGACTCTGTTATTTTTAAGAGAATTTTGTACCCTGAAGGATATCCGATCTAGGGTAAATGGAATCAGTTTTTCTACCTTCTTCTAATTGGATTTTGTTAAACCTCTTGATCTCCTAAAACTTTAAAAGTTTAAATTGTTGAAAAGAATTCTCATATGATGCCTCCATAAAACAAAAAAAAAAAATAGAAAAATTAAAATCCAAAAATATTCGGTGTTTGTTTTATTTTTTCTTTGACTGTTTTTTATTTTTATTTTTTATTATTTTCATTGTGTTATTTTTGTGTCTTTGACTGTCTTTTCTTTTGTTTTATTTTTGAGGGTCTTGATCATCATCATTCTTTTCTTGATTTCAAATTCAAGTCACATCGGCCTGGCCGATATTTATATCGTCCTGGCCGATATGACAAATTCTGTCCAAAATCCATCTGCTGAGCTTTTTCTGTGCTTACTGAAATTCATCCTCCTGGACGATACATTATCGTCCTGGACGATTTGATCAAACTCATGGTGATAGTCCTGGCCGATAGTATATTTGTCTGGTCGATGCATTCTATGTGCATCGTCCTGGCCGATACACTAGACCGTCCTGGACGATCCACGTGTCAGTACGTTTTGATCTTTAAATTCAGCCCCGGACGATCCATTATTGGACCATCGGCCGGGCCGATCCACTGTTCGTCCTGGACGATACACGTGGCAAGCATTTAAAACGTTTTAACTTCGGCCGGTACGATCAATTATTGTGCATCGTCCTGGACGATCCACCTAATCGGCCCGGACGATCTGCTTTTTCAACGGTCATCCGGACTGACTCCTCGGGCCGATAGCCTGTGTCTAATCGGCCTGGCCGATATCTGATCGGCCCGGACGATTGGACCGCCTTTTTGACCAATCGGCCTGTACGTAATTATTGACGCATATCGGCCTGGACGATTCCGCGATCAGCCAGGACGATATGGCCATTTCTTTAAATTCAGGCCGATCCAGCCATGATTTTTCACTCTTCATCCTTTCTCCTTTGTGTTTTTTAAGTTCTCTCAAATGGCTGGTGGGAAGCGCGTCCGTCAGACCTCTTGAAGTTCCTCGAGGGCAAGGGTTGACCCTCATTTCCGTGAAGCAGAAGATGAAGCCGCATATCATCGTTATAAAGAATGTGAAATTACTGTTTCCAGAATTATCAATCTAGTCCACATCTCTTACCCGGTAATGGATCTCTTCGCCCACACTTCCCTTTGCTTCATTCTGTCTCTTGTTTTCCCTTTTAATTCTGAGTTCCTTCTAGAATTTTTTGCAAACCTTCGCATCAACTCTACATTCACAGCCCTGTCCTCCTATGTGAATCGACGCCCTGTCGAAATCACATATCAGGACTGTGTTGATCTTCTACAGCTATCCACCACCGGAGATAAGCTGCACCTAATTTCCCCTGACCTTGATTTTGACTGGTCTACGGAAAATCACTTTCTTCGCCAGACCAATGTCCGTTACCATGTTGGAGAGGCTAGCTCTTTAGTCAGAGATGCTAGGACAATCCAACATGTCCTTCGCACCTCCGTCATTCCAAAAGCCGGCGACCGTGTCCACATTACCCCTCTACTTTCCCTCACTACCTTCTACATCATGGCTCATAAGGAATTCAACACTGCGGACCTATTTTTTCGTTACATTGATCACCTAACAACAATTCGCGATCCAGGCCACAGAAGAAAGCCAAATCTAGCCTTAGGACACATCATAGCCTATGTTCTTGAAACTAAATACTAACTTCAATATCCTATTCCACCAAACCTCCCAACTCCCTTCTACTCAAACAATTCTTTCAGCACCCTTCACAGTACTCGTCTCCACCCTGAGGAACCTCAGGGGGATCGAGAGGAGGAGGCTCCCGCTCCAGCTCCCTTTCCTGACCCTGTCCCTCTCCACCAACACTCACCGGTTGATCAGTTGATTGAGAGATTTGATCGTTAGGAGACCAGGTTTGATGCATATGTTGCTGCCCAGGAGCAACAACACTCTGAGGACATTGCCCGCTACGAGCATCACCGCGCTGAGGATTTAGCTCGATTTGACAGTTTTCTTACTCACCAGCAGCAGCAGCATGACCAGGACATCGCCTGGTTCAATGCTCAGTTTACCACCCTTGCCAGTTACTTTCAGCAGCCACCTCCACCTCCTCCATCTGATGATCAGGATCCCTCATTCTTTTAGTTTGTGCTTTGAGTTATTGTTTCTTGTCTTTTTGTAGTTAGTCTTTCGTGATTTTTTTTTCTGCTGTTTCTGGACTCTCTTTTTGTGATGACAAAAAGGGGGAGTAGGATAGGGTGTGGTAGGAAAAAGTTGATGTTGTAACTTTTTTTTTAATGAATCTATTTTTGTCCTACTTGTGTTTTGCCATCATCAAAAAGGGGGAGATTATTGCAAATCTATTTTTCATGTCTTATGTTTTGATGATTGACAAACACTGCTTTTCTTGGACAGCTTGTTGCTTCTAACTTTTCAGGAATCAGAAGATCGTACAATCAAAAAGGAGCCAAGTTCAGGAATGCGTAGGTTTAGGGTTGAGTCAGTCTGTACTTTTGTTTTTTACTCTTTGAGTCCACTTGTAATAGTCAAAGAGACTGATGCTTTGTAACCCTTCACACACACACTTGAGAAACTTAGAATTTCTGTTTTTACTCATATCGGCCAGGACGATTTCTTTGATCGGCCTGGATGATCAGCTTAAAACAGAAAGTCTAATTAATGATTCTTAATTAAGGCAGCCGACGTTAACAGATCGTCCTGGACGATACGTGTATCGGCCAGGACGATAAGCTCAAAACAGAAAGAAGTAGCCGCCATAGACAAGTATGGTATATTGTATCTTTAAATTATCGGCCCGGACGATCCTCGGATCGGCATGGACGATATTCACAAATTATGCCATAATTGTTCAGGAAATCAAGGGAGTAATTAAGGATGATTGATACGATCAGATCGTCCTGGACGCTCGCAGGATCGGCCAGGCCGATCTAGTCAAAAACCTTAAGTTACTTCAGGACGATCAATATCGGCCAGCCCGTATTCAGGGCTATTGTCAGGACGATTTTCCTCTGATTTGAACTGATCGGCCAGGACGATCAAGCTAATTTTCAATCGTCCAGTTTTTCATCCAGGGCTATGCTCTGGCCGATCTTCATTGATTTGTACTGATCGGCCAGGCCGATGTCCATATCAGCCTGGACGATATTGTCGGCAACTTGCAATTAATGAGCTCTTTTGAAGCTCTTCTATTTAAGAGCTCTTGTTCAACGTTTTTAAAAATCTTTGGCTGCTGCCTTGACCTGAGAAGACCTTGAGGAGAGAAAGAGAGAGAGAGGAGAGAGAGAGGATCTTGTGAGGGGGAGCTTATGAGGGGTTTCACAAGGGTTGCTTCAAGGATCTCTCTGCGTCGTCTTCGTCTAGAGTTTCTCGTCCGTGGAAGGGTCGGTAGAGGTAAGGAGTTTTGCTTTTGGTTATGGTTCTCTGCCAGCTTCAGGAGGAAGCAAAAGGAGATAGGTTCTCTGCCTTGCCGGGGAGGCAAAAAGGAGGTTCTTGTGAGGGTTTCTCCACCTAGCCGTGGGGGCTAAAGGAGAGTCACTTTTTGTGTAGTGCAATACTTGGAGGGTGCCTCCAAGGAGTGGACGTAGATCGAGTCGACCGAAACACTATAAATTTCTGTGTTCTTTTTCTTGCTTCCGCACTTTTAAATTCCGCATTATTTTGTGGTGTGATTTGGTTAATGTGATTTTATTTCTTTGTTTAAAAAGAAGTTTTTAAAATACCAATTCACCCCCCCTCTTGGTTAGTTTGGGACTAAGTTCATAGGGCTTAACATCCCCATCGAACTTTCAGGAAAGGCGCGACCAGCGCGGCAATCCGCGGCCACAGCGTGCGGATTGCGGCTGGCCGCACGCTGGCAGCGGCCGGCAACTACCGGAGGCATTCCACGCGCGGCAGCCACGCGCGACAGGCGCGGGTGCAGCTAGCCCGGGCGCGGGGGCGGGTGCGCCCTCAGCGCGGGCGCGGGTGCGCCCCCCCCCCCCCCCCAGCACGGGCGCGGGTGCGCCCCCTCCCAGCGCGGGCGCGGTTCGCTGCCGCCGGCGAGCGGCGGCGGGGAACGGCCGGCCGGCCGGCCGGCTGGTCTGGCGGCCAAAGCATGTCCAACCCGTTTTTTTGCCCCGAAAAGTCCAAATTCGACGTTTTTGGGGTCCCCGGGACCGTTTTTCGACGTTCCAGACTCAATTTTAGCATTTTTAGAGCCGTTCGGGGCTTCTACAATCCAGATCAATCCTGGGTCACTCAGAAAAATTTTCTGAAATTTGTGACACATATTTTCGGACCTCTGAAGCTACGACGTCCGAAAATAGGGGGGCAACTGATACGACATCGTAAAATCATCTTGATCGGGCACGAATCTCGAGGCAAAACCTAGTTGGAAACTTCAAAAATTAATTTCGGGAGCATATGAACTCCGATTTCAACGAGCTTACAGTCAAACTGAGCGTCTCGGAAATACAAACCCAACGACACCAAGATCAACCCAATCCAAGCCCAAATGAGTCCGAATCAATGGTTTGAAGCGTTGTTTTAAGGTTCAAACCGCAATTTGAGTTACCAAACGGTCTCCGATTTTGACGAGCTTATACTCGAATCGAGCGGCTCGACGAGACTAATCCAACGAGCCCAAGATCATTGAATTCCGACATCATTAAAGCCATAAAATGTCCAACGAACGGTGTATAATCAAATGATTCGATATCGACCGTCCATTCAAACCACTCTTTGTTCGCCCTTGATCTCACGCCTATTTACGGGCTAAGCCACTCCAGAAAAACTATAAATAGAGCCCTCATTCTACACCAAAGGGACTTAAGTGAAGAGAGAGAAGAAGAAGAGAAGGAGAAGGAGAAAGGGGAATAGGAGATTCCTCACCTCCTCGACCACCGCCGTCAGAGTTTTTCCTGCCGCCTGAAGACGCCGGAGCTCTGTCGGATTTTCAGAAAACGCAGGGAATTCGCAGGATTTTGTGAAGTTCGTGGAAGAAACAAGTTGTATTTGGATTATCCCGGCTTGTGGGACGAAATCCGCCATTTGTAATCAACAAAAATGCTAGTGGAAATTTGCAACTGGGCGAGGCCCCGTGGTTTTTCCCATTTTTGGGTTTTCCACGTAAAAACTCTCGGTGTTCACTCTCTTTTCCTGTTTGTGTGTTAAACTTACGTGCAACGCTCGGACGCAAATTCATAAAACTCTACTGCCGCGTATTTTCTAACACGCAACAATTATAAATCAACAAAGAGGCAGTTGGTGTAAAGAACGGTCAAGGGATGCTCACCGTATCGACCGTTAATCATTAAAAACATTATCATTTAATAAAATTCCAATATGCTAACAATCTAAAGAACATACGAATACATGTAACAATTCATTCCAAAGAACATCCAAAGAAACCTACATGGTTGGTAATTAATTATCCCATCCCTCACATTTCCCCCTACCGAACACTTAATCTCTCTGACCAACGCCTTTTAAATCCACAAATTGAGGTGACAGATAGAGAGCTGAACTTGTATGATAGCTAGCCAAGGAAAAGCTCAACCATATTAATTATAAAAATCAACGTACCCTCCTTACTCTTCTCCATCCTCAGGTAATTATATTTATATATCCTCTCTATTTTCACCCTCCATACAATACAACTAAATCTCTTTCCCAGCCATATAGAAATCACGCTCTCATATCCTCCTGCTATAATGGTTTCATCTGACCAGATATGCACCGTCGTTGGGATCATCGGCAATGCCATCTCTTTTGTCCTCTTCCTATCACCCATGTAAGCATACGTATCTCTCCTTCGGATACTGAACATTTACAATGTTTCATTTATACAACTGTTTTAATAGCTTTCTACAATAGAATTTTTTTTTTTAAATAATGATAAAAAACTATCTAAAACAAAGTCTTCATATAAAATTTAATAAGATACATATTATATTGTTAAAATTTTGATCAGGTTGTATTGCTACTTTGAATATTTTACAATAAAGATCTAGATGAACTTTTTAGAATGTTTTTTTCATACAAAATTTTCTTTATATTTAACCATGTTTATTATTATCTTAAAATGTAAGAAAAAAATTTATTAATTCTTTTTAACTATCATGTAAGATATTGAGTGTCAGTTTGGTTTGTTATAAAATGTTATGGGAAGATCTCAGATTTTTATTTAATTTTGCTAGCATTTTTAACTATCAAGTATTGATTTTCTTAATTTGTGATGGATTTGATGACTGCATATATCAATGAACCAAGCCACTCAAGCAGTACAATATATTTCATAATATTTTCACAGGTAATCGTGCATTTATGCAATATTGTAAAGATATATCTTCTATTTTCCAGGGCAACATTTTATCGAATATGTAAGAACAAATCTGTGGAGCATTTCTCTGTAGTCCCTTGTGTTGCGACGCTCCTCAACTGTATGCTTTGGGTATTATATGGTTTGCCATTTGTGAAACCTAACAGCACATTAATAATAACCGTTAATGGTGCTGGCACTGTGATAGAGCTCATCTATATCTTTATCTATCTCCTCTACTCGGACGGATCGAGACGGATCAAAGCCCTTCTACTTCTCTTCATAGACATCACCTTCATCGCCATCGTCACTGCTATTGTCCTTTCCATTTTCAAATCCCATGAGCGACGAACACTTATTGTTGGTATCCTATGCATTGTTTTCTGCATAATGATGTATGCCTCGCCTCTCTCAATAATGGTAAGTTAGATAGAACAACTGCATGTTCATTTTATACATTAGATAAATTATTATTAGTAAAAATATTTAATGTAAATACTTATTAAAAATATTATTAATATTTTAAATAATAAATTTATGTTCCATTAAAAAATTCATGACTTTTTATGAGTCCCATTAAAGTTTTCATGCACAAGTGATGTCCTTCATGTTTTAAATGTGTTGCAGAAAAGGGTGATAAGAACAAAGAGTGTGGAGTACATTCCTCTCTATCTCTCTATTTCTTACTTCTTTAATGGGCTTTGTTGGACTACTTACTCACTCATCCATCTTGATGTGAACCTCACGGTAATTGCATGAGTCAACTTCCTTTTTTTTTATTTTTTATTGTTTGCTCTCATATTATATTCATGAAAATGTTGGAGTAACTTTAGAGGCAAATATGATTAGAAAGAGTTACCTTAGATGATTTGATCACATAAAATATTTGTCTTTCGATGATCCGATAAGAAACGTAGATTAATTAGATATGACCTTTGTTAAGAAAGTATTAGTAGACGAAAAAATATTTGAAAAGAAGTATTAGAAATCATTTTTTAAATTAGATTTAAATGAGAACTTGATTCTTAATGGGACCCAATGAATGGACCATATCTACTCTGAATTGTATTAATTGCATGATTATTAATATGACATGCCAGGTACATTGGATACCTCATGTCAACATAGACAAATAGCTGAATTAGATTTAAATGAGAATTTGACTCTTTATAAGACACAATGAAGAAAAGCGATTCATGTAGCCGACCTCAATATAGTGAGAAAAAGACTTGATGTTATCGTTGACCTTGGATTGTATCAGATTCACTCTAAATTGTATTATTTGCATGAATATTAATATGCATATATGCATGCTACATTGAATAACCTGAGCTAATATTTGATGAGCCAATCGATCATTTTCAAGTCTAGGAGACATGAATGTTTCACACGTTAAAATTAGTAAATTTAAATGCTAACAAAAATTTGAAAATAATGTAGTCCATCTTATAGTAGTTGGGAGCTTTCATTACAATTAATTTATAGGTTTAAGGTTGATGTAGCATATATGGCATATATGTGAATTTGAGATTAAATTAGCTCAAAGTCTCTTCAAATATATTAAAACACAGATTGAAAGTTAAGCGTAACTTTGGCTCAATTTTCTTTAGGTTTTAGAAGCCTAATTAGAGAAAATGTTCTAGAATAATCCTTGGGAATATTAAAAGCTTATTCTAGAACAATTTTTAAAAAAATTTTAAATAGTATTTAATGTGTTCATGATTAAAAATAGAAAAGTTTTCTAGAGAGTTAATTCTAGCCGTTAGATTTAAAGATCTATATATAATCTTAATAGAAGTACAAATGGTTTAAATTGTGATGTTAAGTTTATATCCTGATTCTTTAATTTATGTTTCAGATTCCTAATGCAATTGGGCTGTTGTTTGCTATAGCTCAATTGCTGCTGCATGCAATTTACAATAAATCTACAAAGCGGCAGTCGAATGAAGGGAAGAGCGAAGTGGCGCTCTCTGAGGTGAATGTTACCCATTAAAATGTCTACGATCCAAAAGCAACAACAAGTGTCTGTTCTTTCATTGGTTGTTAGAACTGTTTAATTGCTCTACTAATTAAGGCTTCGATTGGGATGACTTTCTTATATCTTCTTAAAATAATTTTTTAGTATAAAAAATTTAATTTTTGTACTACAAAGCTGCATTAAGAAGCAGTAAGAAAGTCATCCTAAACAAAGCCTAAGACTTTTCCTCTACTTAAAAACTACAAACTTATCATATATTTCTGAACTTTCATCTAATTTTAATTTAGTTGTAAACTTATCTCTTCCAGCTTTAATTTTTTACGAACTCAATTTAATTTTCTTATTGCTTGGAAGAGATTTTTTATATGAATTTGTTTTAGTTATTATTATTATTATTGTTTTAAGGTTTACCTTATCGATTTTACATCCACTGGCTCTTAGAAAAAAAAATAATAAAAAAATATTGTAAATGAATGTTCATAATCATGAAATCATATGATGACTCAAATGAAGTGCTTCCTTGGTTTACTATTGATTATGATAATGACTTTTTCTTTAATTGTTGATTATGAAAATCTCAATATTAATTAGTCCAAAATTTTTTAATATGATAAAGTCAATTTATAAAAAAGAATATGTTTTAAACAAAATTAAGTGTAAGAAGCACATGTGCAAAATAATTTAAAAAAGAATAAATACAGAGAACCAAATTACACATTAAAGATGATGTGGAAAACAAAATAAAAAAAATCTAGAATATAGAAAACTGAATTCCGCATTCAATAGAATGCGAAAAAATTATTTTCCGCATTCAAAAATGTGCGGGAAAACATTTTTTGCATTCTATTGAATGCGGATTACGATTTTCAACATCCAAACATTTTTAATTTCATTTTTTTTAGTGTTTTTAATAAATCATATTTTAACGATATTAACATTATTTAGAAATTTAATAAACCATTGTTTAACAAAATCATCAATTGTAGAAAAAACAACCATAAATCCCCAGCATTCCCCACCCAGGAACCACCAGAACCACCAGAACAACCAGAACCAGCAGAATACAGCACCCAGAACAGAGGAACAAACCTGACAACAGATACTTAACGCACATTAATATAAGGCACACTACTCTTATCCAAATTAATCAAACCTTTAATCTGGACAGTGAGGTTATTAAAAGATAACTCAGTAATGCCATGAAACTTACAGCCAAACAGAGCTAACACCCTAGCAGCAGAATTGACCACAGGGCAAACGACATTAAAATGGTTATTCATAGAGCCCAGAAAAAACTGGATGTTTCTACAGATATAGAAGTAAGAATACCCACAAGTACCACCTTCCCCTTCAATTAACGCTTTAAGGTCCTCATTAAAGTTACACTCAATCACAATATTCAGAATATCTAAACCAGCACAGAGATTAAGTCCGTGGCAGACAGCCAACAACATACCAGCACGCTTATCAGCTGCCACGGTTTTACCAGCAAAACTCAAAACATAATCCCCACTACAGTTTCTAATCAATCCTCCAATACACCAATTACTCCCAACCAGGGAAATATCAAAATTCAGTTTAAAACAGTTAAGAAGAGGTTTCAGCCAAACAACAAAATTATTCCCATGACTACTATAAGAAGAATCACAATTAATCCCAAAAGCCTCCAAAGTAAACAACACCTTGTTAAAACTTTTATAGGATATAAGATTAACAATAAAAAGAGAATTCACCTTCTCCTTAACTCTAAAAATAATGCTTTGGTGATCCATCACATTACCATTAAAACCGGAATCATTTCTAGCCAACCACAGAAACCAAAAATCAGAAGAGGGATAACATTTCAAATATGACCTTTAACACCCACCATCCAGCCCTCCAACATGTGCTGCACCGAACAATTAGGATCCCAGAAATTCACCTGAAAATGGTCCTCAAAGTAATTCCACACCTTGATAGCAATAGGGGAAGACACAAAAACATGCTGTAAACTTTCAACATTAGAGCAACATTGACATTTAGAGGTAATAAACAAACCTCTATTCCTAAGAAGCTCATCAGTAGGAATAAACTTCTTCATAATTCTCTAATTAAAGACAGAAACCGTAGTAGGAATACTCTTATGCCACATCATTTTATAAGGTTTGATAGGATTTTTTTTATTTCTAAAAACATGCCACGCATCTTTAGTCCGAAAGATACCATCTTTAGTAAAAGTACAAAGTAAAACATCTTTAGCCATACGGTTAAGAGGAAGTTTATAAATCAAATTGCAAATAGAAAGAGGGATCACAGAAGATAACTTCTCTATATCCCAACCATTATCAGAAAAAAAGAAATTAACCTTAACCATACTCGTAGAAACAGTATTCAGAAGAGAATCAATGGAAATCCCATTAATCCAACTATCCTGCCAGAAATAAATATTACCTTCCCCAAGGCCCCAAGCTAAATAGGGTTCAACTTTCCATTTAATCTGAATCAAATGTTGCCAAACTTTAGAATGCCCTTTAGAAGAAATACAAAGGGAAGGGTGATGAACCCCACAATATTTATTCTGCATAAACTTAGTCCCCAAATTAACATTAGCCCTGAAATTATACCACAATTCAAAAGAAAAAGCATAAGCCATATCAGTCATAGACTTGCAACCAAGATCACCTTCCGGTTTAATCCCACAACACTTATCCCATGAAGACCAATGAATTTTAGAATTGATAGTAGATCCCCTCCAAAAAAATTTGTTGAGAATCCTATCAATCCTCAAACACACATTCTTAGGGGGGAAAAGAAGTTGAAAAGAATACAAAGGAATCAAAGCAAGAACACTTTTAATAAGAACCAGTCTACCACCAAAGCTCAAAAACTTAGAATCCCAAGAAGACAAACGATTATGCACCTTGAAATTAAGTCATCAAAAAGAAAAGTTTTCTTTCTACCTTTGAACAACGGAATACCTATGTACTTTAAAGGCAAGACAGCTTGAGAGAAACCCGAAAGGTTCTTGATATCCATCACTCTATTATGATGAACATTCTTAAAAATCACAAACCCACTTTTGGCTTTGTTAAAAATAAGACCACTCACTGCTTCAAATTGCTCAAAAAAACTCAAAACTTTAGAAACCTTATTTTTTAAAGCATTCATGAAAATAATGAAGTTGTCAGCAAAACATAAATGAGAGATATTGATGCCACCCAAAGTTCTAAAATACATACTAGGAGATTTACTGAACAAATCAAAAATCCCCCTAGACAAATAGTCCACAGCAAGAATAAAAATAGCCGGAGAGATAGGATCCCCTTGCCGCAAACCATGGGAGGATTTAAAAAACCCGTGACACTTGCCATTCAAAATGATGGAGAAGAAGCGACTTTCAATGCAAAGACTAATAAGAGAGATAAACTTGTCATCAAAACCAAAAAATTTCAACATTTTATAAATAAAGAACCAATTAATGTTATCACACGCCTTAGCAATATCAAGTTTCAAAATCATATTCCCACCTCTGATCTTAATATCCAAGTCTTGGCAAAATTCTTGCGCAATCAAAATATTGTCCACAATCGCACGACCTTTAACAAACCCCATTTGATTGGGGGAAATGAGTTTAGGAAGAAGGACAGAGAGACGATTAACCAAAATTTTAGAAATTAATTTGTAAAAAACAGTACGTAAACTAATGGGCCTAAAGTCATTCCAAGTATTAACATTATTACTCTTAGGAATTAAAGCAATAGAGGTTGAAGTGAAAAACTTGGGAATCGGGGTCCCATTAAAAAAATCTAGAACCGCATCATAAACATCTACAGAAATAAACTGCCAAGAGTGTTGAAAGAACTTAACCGTATAGCCATCTGGACCGGCCACAGAATCAGCATTCATATCAAATAAAGTATTTTTCACCTCCTCCAAAAGAGGTGCAAAATAAAGACTCCTATTCTCCTCTTGATTCACAATACAAGGGATAAAAGAATGATCAACAACGGGGGACGGACAAAAATTTTTGTTAAGATGATTTTGAAAAAAATTAACAGCAAGGTTTGTAATCTCATCACCATTATCAGTAAAAGTACCATCACCACGATCAATTTTATGAATACCATTAATAGGTCGCTTCTTGTTAACCAAAGTATGAAAATAACTAGTATTATTATCCCCTTCCGCTAAATATTTAATAGCAGCCTTTTGTTTCCAATAAGTCTCTTCCTGGCATTTAAGGTTAGTGAGGACCATTTTGGCCTCCTTAAGAAACACAAAACTGGCATCCGTGGGGTCATTTTGGCAACAGGCCTCAAGAGCATTAATCTTCTCTTCCACCTCCTGAATATTAGAAAAAATATTTTTAAACACATTCCGGTTCCACCAATTCAGAACCATCTTAAGCCTTTTAAGCTTAGCCCAAAGTCTAAGCATGCCAGAAATAGAGTCATCAGGAAAAATAGGTGCAGACCAATTAGTGTGGACTACATTAATAAACGAATCATGAGCTAACCACATGTTCTGGAATCTAAAACAAGAATTTAAACCAACAGAATTAAAGTTAACATTAATGAGCAAGTGGGAATGGTCAGACAGCGTACGACTCAAATGCACCACCTTAATAGAATTGAAAACATTAATCCATGCGTTATTAAAACGAACTCTATCTAACCGTGGCCAAAGATTGCCCCGATTCCAAGTAAATTTGTTACCGGAAAAGCCTATGTCAATAAGATTACAATTCATAATCATATCATTGAAATCTTCCATAGAACGATAAATAGTATGCAATTCCCCAACACGCTCAGAGGGATTAATAATAGTATTAAAATCCCCACCAACCAACCAAGGCAAAGTACAAATACTGTGAAAATTAACAAGTTGATCCCACAAAATTCTTCTCAAAGAACTAGATGTAGCAGCATAAACAAAAGAAGAAACACATTGAAAATTGGAAGATTCAATATTACAATGAAGCACTTGAGTAAAATCCCCAATAAAATCAATCCTCACAAAATCTTTCCAAAAAACCCAAATTTTTTTAGAAACATTAGCAAAATCATGCTTAAAACCCAAAACTTTAGCGGTATTGAACAGTTTATCCCTAGAGATGAGAGGTTCAAGCAAAACAAGCACTGAAATATTATGAATACGACATAAATTTTTAACCCTGAGCTTGGAGGAAGGACACCCAATCCCCCGCACATTCCAAATGATCGTATTAAACATGAAAAAACTGAATTAATGAGTAGTATGTTAACGTGTAGCTCTAGGAGATTGCAAAATAATGTTTCTAGGTTTTCTACCTCTCTTACCCCTACCTTTGGAAAAACTCATATAATTATCCTCTCTAGCATAGCATTTAGCGTTAATTTCAATTTCCGTATCCGTAAAAGCATCACAGTTATAATGATCAGTTAAAAGAAAATCATTGTTCATCATAGTTATAATGATCAGTTAAAAGAAAATCATTGTTCATCTTCCACCGTCGAAGTATTACGGAGCCTTTGATCTGTAATAGGCAAGTTAACATGAGAATAAACATTAATAATATGGGAATCCTCTATATTATCAGTAGAATTACAAGCCACATTGTTAATAGCATCGGTATTGCACAACTCCAAAGCCTTGGAAGAAACAACTTCCCCCTCATCAAGAACAACAACCAAATCATTAGAACTATTAATAATTTCAGCATTAACCCATTTTTATTGATCTAAAATATTATTAGCAACATGTAAAGCCGTGTTAGAATGAGTTTGAACCACATAATCTTATAAAACTTTATCAATAACAGCATTATTAGGAATGAGCCGGTTTGGAAACATTAGATAAAGTAGGAATAAAATTAACATTGTCTTCCCCCTCATTACCACTATTAGCAGCACCCATTACCGGGTCTGCCTTCTCCAAATTGATCTCTACCGAAGGAATAGGGACATCAGCACCCTTACTAACCACCTTACCATTTTCATTCTGCACACTTTTCTCCTTACGCAAATTAGGATTTAAACGAAAACATTCCTTTATCGCATGACCGTGCATCTCGCAATGAGAACAAAATATGAGTAAATTTTCAACTTCCACCTTTTGAAAGTAACCATTCATTTCAGAACCTATCCAAATTTCTTGCGGGTGTTTTTTCGTAACATCCAATTCAACAAGAACTCTAGCCACTGAAGGTCTCGACAAAGAAGCCGTTGTTTGATCTGTCTGAAGCGGCCTACCAAATACAGAAGCAAGACCAAAAATGATGTGCGAATTAAAAAAATGCAAACGAAGGTTAGGAAAGGCTATCCACACCGGGGCAATGGGAGACTCCTCCCTCACATCAAAATTCGGTGACCACTTAAGCAACCTCATTTGACAACCCTGGATGTAGTAAGAATGACGAGAGAAAATACGGCTATAGTCAAAGTCATTAGATAATTGAATAGCTACATGTTTAGGATCTAACAAACCAACATTAAAGGATCCCGAAAGTTTCAAACCAAAAAAGAATTTGCGAATGACATCCAGGTTAGGTCTGCGTAACATAAGCTTTCCAACCAGAGTAAAATAAAAAGGAGCGGCCAGCTGCTGAACAACAGCTTCCTCAAATAGCAAAGCAGCGCACCCTTTAAAAGAGGAATGAACAAAATGAACTTTCGAAGAAGAAGAAGATCCAGCCGAAACCACATCCATAAAAGAACTAGATTTACCAGTAAGGACAGGAGGAACAGCCGGAGAAGACAACGTCGGAGACATCATCGCACCCCCCCCCCCCCCAACGAAAGCACAAAAACAATCCAAACCACCAAAAGGGAAAAAACCCAAAAGAATAGGGGAAAAACCAGAGAAAGAACCGAGAAGGACAGTCTAGAGTAAAGAACAAGTTTACCAACGATTGGAGGAAGCAACGAAGGCAGGAGAAGAGATCGGAAGAAGATCAAAGTGCCTTACTAAACACAGCAGCAGAATCACCTCAAAATCGCCAGACGAGGCAGCTAGGGTTGGCTTTTCATGGCTGGGTTCTGGTGGATGGTTTGTTGTTGTTTCTTATCTCTTCTATTTAGCTGGGGTCTCCCTGGCTGGCTATTGTTTATTAACTGGGTGTTGTTTCTGCTGAAGTGGTGCGGGTGTTTGTGTAGCAGTTCTACTATTTTGGAGATGTCTATCTTCTGGGATGTTGGTTATCCTGGGAGTTGTTTTTTCTATTTATGTTTATTTTCGTTTTATGTTTTTAGTTGTTTGTTTCAGTTTTTTCCTAGTATCTGCAGGCCTCTTTTGCAGGTTTTTGGAGCTCCGCGCTCGTTTTGTGCAGGTTTCTCGTGCGGATTGTTGGGCTTTGTAGGTTGTGCTTATCATTTCCCTTTATTTTTTTATCCTTAGAATGTTACTAGTTTATTGTGTTATTTTGACTAGTAGGGAACTTTGGCTCTTAGGTTTCTTTTTCTTTTTGTCTGTTGCTCGTTAGAGCATTAGAGAGCTGGGAGACCCTTTAAGGACTCTATAATTTTTTACCTATATTAACGCGTAGGCCCATCGGTGGGTTTTAACAAAAAAAAAAACAATTGTAGAAAAAACAGACGATTAAATTAGTATATTATAGATAAATTATATTAGATTTAATTTTTTTTAGTAAGAAGTAAATAATATTATTTTTACATTTACTTTTATTATAAAATGTTTACACTACACTTATTATTATTTTATTAATGAAGATTAATTTTTAATATTATTTGTATATTTTTATTGATAATAAAATATTGAACTAAAAAATATAATTAATTTATTCATTTAATTATAAATCTTTAAATAAATATTTTTACTATATATTGAATATTTAATTATGTTATAAATGAAGAATTATTCGAAAGTATTTGTATTATTGTAGTCATATAATTATATATACCCTTGAATAATTATTTTAATTGCTTATTTAGTAATACGATTAATTTAACTAAAATAATAATTCTTATTATTATTTTAACTTATTTAAACAATATATTGTAGTCATGAAATAAAGATAATTTAATAATAAATATTTTAGTATACCATAAGAATAATAAATTTTTTTTATTAAATTTAAGTAACACATTATTTATATATTTAGTTTTATTTATTAATTCATTTAAATTAATTTTTTTTTTTAAATTCATTTGATAATTACATATATATATAGTATTAAAATATTTAAATTTATGTATTATGGAGATTATTATACACCACAAAAAAAATGGCTATTTGGTCACCTTAATGTGCCATAATATGTATCTATAAGGGCACATGATATATTGGGGCATCAAACAATGTTGTCACTTAGCTGGCCGTTGGCATAGGGTTAGAGGCATCTTCATATGTCCTAAAAACTAAACTTTCATGACATATAATTTTAATGGCATAGACTTTTTAGCGACACCTATAAAATATCCTAATAGGCAACCTTTCCTAACACCTTCATATGATGGAATTTGTGAATAAATATGACAAATATTATGTGTCATAATAGGTAAGCTTTCCTAACAAATTTTATTTAATGAACAAGTTTAGTAATAATGTCCATTTAAGTTGCTCTAAGATATATGATTTTCCAACACTTAAATTTAATGACATAATTTTAATAAAATGATATTATTCTGTGCCTCAATATATGCTATATCCAATATAAATTACATTCAATTATAAATTACTTATGCTGTCTCATACAATTTCAATTGTAAATAATTAATCTCCAATGAAATTTCTAAAAATCTCAAGTACATATGAGAATTTACATAAGATATTTTTCTTCAAGTAAAAAAATTATTTCATAAATTTAAAATTACAAGAATTTTCCACCTTAAATATAACATAGGTTCTACTTCAATCTTCATATATATACATAATCAATCTATTATAATAAATACCTTAACAAAATATTTCATGAAAATCCAAAAAATAGCCCTTATCAGGAGCGCAATTTCTTTACACAATATCAACCAAGTCTTGGGATCTCTATTTCCAAACTTCAAGTGCATCCACTCCAGCCTACATCTGAAAAGACAATTTGGAATCTGAAATCATGAAATCATAAATATGAGTAAGTTGATTGCTTATATCTTATTAATGCTTGACATTTGCAAGAGGAATGAGAATTAAGCCCCCACATATACTTACAAATTTCAGCACAACAATGAAATTTGGTAAATTTAAAGACAAAAGAAAGTTGATTCTTGTATGAAAATACATCTTAGTTTAAGAAAGATGCAAAAAATTAAGAAGCATAAAGTCAATCAATTGCTAACAACATTCCAAAAGTGGAGGACTGGAATCTACAACTGTCCAAAATTTGGCAGTAATTTACATCAAAGGAAAACCAACAATTGAATGTTGTATACAACATTCTGGTTGACATCAGAGAAATAGGGTTGAAGGTGTTGGGCGATGAATAGCAAAAGGGTGTAAATAAGTCAAGTCGAGATGGTTGGAGATTGAGTTTGATTAATTAATTGAATTCGAGTTTGAGCTTTAGTCGAAGAATTTGAATCTTAGATGAACACACAAATTTGAGTGAAAAATGAAACAGTATAATGAATCTGATGTTGCAATATCAATATCACAGAATTCAACATGGTTCAAATCTCTCTATAAGTTGTGATTTCAGCCGATAGGAAACTATGGAGGGGCCACTAGTAAATATCATATCACAAAACGCATTATATGTAGGATTCTCAATTACGAAGCACGTTATTGGGAAAATACCTACCTGCACAAAATTATTGGTCATGTCCCCATTAATATTGGTCTGTATCATATCCTTCTGCATCCTAAAAATTTCCAATATTGATGTGAAAGCCACCAGCAAATTGGTGCTAGCTGACAGGTTGAAGAGAAAAAAGCTGACTTTTCCCTGCCAACATTCCTCTAATTAAGTGCCAATCCAACCCCATCAAGCAGAAAGAAATTCAATTAAGAATTCCTTGCAATATGGAAGGATGAATCAGACTTTCATCCATGTGTAAACCAATAAAAATTCTCACTCAATTCATGTTTATTTCTAACTGCATCCAGTCAAATGGAGAAATTTAGTAACATTTTTCATACCTCAAAACATTTTTTTTAATTTCAAACAACCAAATCAACCCTATAAAGAATCCTTCATAATAATTCTACTGTCAATATCTTCAGTTGTCATGTAAAGGAAAATGAAAACCATCTTAAAATCTATAAAAAGTATTCCAGTGAAGTAGATTGCAAAGCAGGGATAGGGATTGGAACAATGTAATTACAATTTACAGTAGTAATTGAAAATAATCGGCATCTTCACAAATAGAGGAAAATGACAATTGCTTTAGGTGTCCACGTGAGGGTGAAGAAAGACAAAGACCTGCTGCAAGCCACCGAGAGAGGGACAGAGGTACTCGTATGTTTCAGTGGTCAATTGGGATATGACAATTGCTTTAGGGTTAAGGTATTCCGAGTATAAAGAAATATATAAGGTAGTAAAAAAGAGGTTCCAAATTTCAAACTGGAAGTAAATAAAATAAATAAATAGAAGACTAAATAATATGAAGCTAAGTATTGATAAGCCATATACACTCATATGATAAGCAAGCCGATATCAGCTGCTCCTATCCACTACCTCACGGTTCAGCACAAGCAACTATAGCCCATGAGTCGAGTATCACTTGTTGATGACATAATCTTAGGCTTTCAAAGTTTCCCACCAGAGGCAGAAATTGCCTGTTTGAAAACAGACAACCTTGGATTGGACATCACTTAAAGACGCCCTATAACATCTCTGTGTCAAATATATAGGCATCACAAAACAATAACAGATTTTATTGCTTCACTCTTCCTAAGTGGGCATAAAACAAGAAAGGAAACAATGGTTGAACGTTCACAGTACTGTCATTTCCAATTCCCATACTAGGAAGGCTAATTTAGACTATAATAATGCCCACCTGTCTGTTTTATTTTATTTTTTCATGGCTAAAAGCAGAAAATTTATAACTTCCTGTGAGTTTGCTAAATAAACAATGTGATTCCATTTTTTAATTTTCAATCTTAAAAACATTGTCCATATTATTTTCATACTCATAATCAAATTTTACTGTATTTAAACCATTCTTCGGAGCATCATTGTTTGTCATAAAAATTTTAGCTGTTCAGACAGAAGAATTATGAACTCACGTTTCCTCAAAAAAAGATAATAAATCTATTAACTTTGAAGTTAATACCTGATGAAAATGAATCGTCCAAATCATTAGCAACTAGTACAAATCTGGTTATTCCCTTCAAATGTACTCTCTGGATTGAAACATCCAAGTAAAAACTCTCAAACTTCACCTCTAATTGATGGATGTATTCCCTTTTAAAGAAAGGTCTGAAATTCATTAGAAGGTATCCATTAATCATACATGAATAATGATACATAATTAAATCCCATTTGCAAACAGAAGTATTCAAGTATATGTCAAAATTTTCACCTCCATATGCATTCATGCTATCATGGAGATGATCACTAATTTTAGATTTTTCTTGCTAGGCTAATGCAAAAAAGCATACAACCTCAAGATTTATAAATCTATGTTGTAAGCTGTTAAAAGTCCTCCTTGTAGAAACTCAATATAGTTTAAATGCACAACCATCAAAGTTCTCCACTTTGAGCTTCCTCTTAATTCCTATCACTGATTGCTCCTCAATTGGTGAAAGAGAGAAAACCTACACACTAACTATGGTTATCATATATATTTCCAAACAAGTGCTCATTTTGACATCTCCAGTTACATTTGTGACTTGGAATTAGACCTTCTTAGTTGAGAAATAGCATAAACATTATTCCAAAAAATATATAAAATGTAAATGAGAAAACATCCAAGAATATTAGTATAATGCCCAATCTTTATGTAGTAGAAAGTAAATAACATAAAAAATAACCATTACGAACAACCTGAATAATATTTCTGCAAACATATTCTAATAAGGGTTCTTGTTTCAGGTTTCAATACTATATAAGAATATGCAAAAGAATAAAGCTAATGAAGAAAGAGTAACCGTATAACCAAATTCTATCAACATAAGAATAAATTTTATAGTATATGTAAGACTGTTCAAATCTAAGTAGACTCTTCAGAAATACTTCTTGTTGTATATTAATCTTCTTCAAGAACAGCCTGAATTAAAATAATTACAAAAATATAAGTAATTTGATTATTTAATAATAAATTTTAAAATTAAAAAATACTTACTAAAGCTTGAGGCCATGCAACATAAGTTCCAATTTACCGTCCAATTGTTGTTAAAGTACTGTACGGTCTAATCAAGTGTTCTTCCAAATTCATATGAATGTTTATATGAATTGAACACCAATTTGGACCTGATGGATAGTTACCAACCCTATATGTATGATCCATACTTTGAATATATCCAATTTTCATAGTTTTAGTAGAATCAAGAACACTTTTAACTGTAACTTTAGTTCCAACTATATATATGAAGTTTATAAGATCTAACAAAAATTTGTAACAACATATGAAAGATCAAAATATGATTGTACAAGTTCATAAGAAAACAGTTTGGTTACTTGAATAAGAGTATTGTTATTGAAATAGTGTACATCACCATCTTGAGAATGTTGAGTAGCTCTTAATGGAAAAACAAGCAAAGAATACAAAAGGGATTTTTGGGATGAAATATGATTCACATTCATTAGAAACATAAGCTAAAGAGAAGGTAATAAACTTGTGTATTGTTACCAAAAATAGCACTAATGACTCTGACAACAATCAAGTGTGTTATCACAAGAGGTCCAGTGAGAGCATGCGGTATCTAAATAATGAATGTTCAAGACATATGACTGGAGATATGAAATAATTCATCACATTATAAGCTAGGAGTAGAGGAAATGTTATAGTGGGAGACAACACTACCATATAGGCAATGGGAGTTGGTAAAATAAGTATATCTAACAAATTTATAATTTAAAAATATTTTTCTAGTAGAGGATCTAAAGCATAATTTTTTTAGCACTAGTCAGCTATGTGATAAAGGATTAATAATAAAATTTCTTTCAATACTATTTATTGATGGTAAATGGTAAAAATGTATTATAAAGGATTAAGGATTAATATGTGTATAGAATATATATGAATTGCATTAATAAATATAATTATGTATATTATTTAAAGTATATTGTGGATGAATCATTATTATGGCATAGGAGACTATGTCATGAAAGCATGATGACTCTTAGGAATATCACTCAATCAGAATTTGTAAGAAATATTCCTATGAGACTTTTTTAAAGAAAGTCTTTGCGATGCATGCATATAAGAGAAACAATCTACGTTATTGTTCCATTCCATTAAGAATGTAGTCACTAATAGACCTTTAGAGGTATTTCATATGAATTTATTTGGTCTTATTAGTACAATGATTCTAGGAGGGAAATCATTCAATTTTGGGACTCTTGATGATTAATGTAGGTACACTTGGGTTAAATCCCTTGATAATAAAAGTGATTTATTTAAAAAAATTAGAATATTCTCAATTTAGATTTAAAGAAAAACAAGTTATTTAATTTTCACAATTCATAGCAATAATGGAGGTAAGTTTGAGATCAAAATATTTGAATTATTTTGTCAAGAGTCAGAAATAGAATATAACTTTTCATCTCCTATATCACCACAATCAAATGGTATAGCCAAAAGGTAGAAGAGGATACTAGTAGAGGCTAGTAGGACAATATTTTGTGAGTATAGTCTACCCAAGTAATTCTACGAAGAAGCAATGAATATTATTTTCTAAGTTCTTAATAGGGTACACATAAAATCCAACTTGAATTAGACACCATAAGAATTGCTTAAGGGTATAACACCTAATTTATTTCATATACATGTACTTGGGTGTAAATATTTATTATTAAATAATAATAAATATCATATAGAAAAATTTGATGCAAAGGCTAATGAAGCAATATTTTTAAGATATTATTCATTAGGTAAGGCTCAAAGGATATTTGATAAAAGATTTTTTATTTTTTAGAAGTCTACCCATCTTACATTTGATAAATTTGATATGTTGTTTGAAGATTGAAGAATTGATGATGACGAAGAAGATATCACACGTTGAGTTGAATATATTGGATTAGTAGATAATGAAGAAGTTCTTGGTCCATTAGCTAGAGAGTTGAGATATGTATCTAGTCATCCTAGAGAACATATCTTAAAAGATCCATCTAGAGGGGTTAGGAATAAGCATGGTCTTAGAAAGATTGTTAGCTAAATAGCCTTCATCTCAATGGTAGATCACACTAGTATAGAACAACCTTTAAAAGATGAATTTTGGATTATATTAATGCAAGAAGAATTAAATAAAACTATTAGAAATGAAGCGTAGGAACTAGTAATTAGAACCTCTGATCAGAGTATTGTTTGAACTAAACGGAGTTTCAAGAATAAATTACATGACTATGGATCGACCGTTAGGAATAAGGCTAGATTGGTAGAAAATGGTTACAACCAAATCATAGGGTAGAAGTCATCAAAGTATTGTCACCATTTGCATGCTTTAAGGGCACTAAATTATATCAAATGGATGTAAAACGTAATATCCTAAATGATGTGATTATAGAAGAACTATACTTAGAATAACCCCATAGTTCTGAAAAATTAGCGATTTCAAATCATGCCTTAAAAATTAAGAAAGTACTATATCAGCTTAACTAAGGACCCAAGGTGTGGCATGATAAGTTTAAGAATTTATTATTAAAAAAATCCTTCATTAAGGGCATCGTTGATATCACCCTATTTATTAAAAATGATTGGAGAAGATATACTCATTATTCCGATATATGTGAATGGTATTTTGTTTTATTCTACTGATGATGTTATACTCAAAGAATTTTCTTCCACATTTAGTAGTGAATTTAAAATGAATATGATGAGTGAATTGACCCATTTCCTTAGTTTTAGTGTTAAGCAAAGAGAGGATAAAACCTTCTTAAGTTATACTATGTAAAACCAAAATATTTTGTAGAATTTTGATATGGAAGGTTGTAAGAGTATGAATATAACAATGAGCTCCACCACCAAACCATATAAGGATCAAGAAGTTAAATTAGCCATTAGAAGAAATTATGAAGCATTTGGTTCCTTGATTTACTTGATTGTTAGTAAGCCTTATATTATTCTCAGTGTCTATCTATATGCTAGATTTCAGGTTGCCTTTAGGAATTTCATATGACTACCATTAAAAGAATCTTAAGGTATCTCATAGACACTCAAAACTTAGGTATCTGATATCCTATAAATAGCTTGACCATTGACTTAATCGATGTTGATTGGATGTTATTATGTTAGGGATGCAGATTGCACTAGAATTATCCCACATGATATGGATAGTTTTTACAGGTAGTATGAAAATAAGGAGATATTACGTCAGCCAAAGGAATTTGGTAATATAACTTCCTATAGCTATATATTTGACTTTGATATTGGAAAAATCTACAAAATTTTTCTTTATGCTGGACCAAAAAATTAGAGATTATCCAATGAATTAATATATTCCTGAGGAAAAAAAACATATTCCCGAGTTGCTCTTCCTAACCATCTTACATCCAGTAAAATTTGAATCTAAGTATACAACTATGTCAAAGGTCAAATTATTCCTAGGGTACCAGATACCTAAGTTCTGAGTGCCTATGAGATAACTTAAGATTCTTTCGATGACGATTATATGAGATTCCCTAAGATCATCCTAAAATATAACCATATACAATTATTTAAAATAATATAAAGCATACTACCAGTCATGTAAAGTAAGGAACATATAATTTCTCTAAATTTGATAAATTGATTTGTAGTCCTGAACCTTATCTAATTAAGTGGTCAAGCTAATTACTATAGTCATACTCTTACAACCTTCAATATCAAATTTCTTTAAAATTTTATTTAATATACTTAATCTTGCCCAATAAGATTTTACCCTCTCTTTTCCTAACATTAAAAAAAAAAAGGTTAGCCTACCATCATATTTATTTCAAATTCACTACTTATAGTGAAATAATATTATTTGTATAAATCATCATCAATCAATCCAAATAGAGATCATCCACATATAACTAAATAATGAGTATATCTTCTCCAATTCTCTTGAGAAAAAGAGTGGTATCTATGGTGCCCTTAACGAGAAGTTTTTGTAACAGGAAATTGTTAAGCCTATCTTATCATGCCTTTGGTGCTTGCTCCATATAATATTTTCTTTACAAATATGATATTGATATAAAATTAAGGGTTAATCTACATACACATCTTATTTAATCACCTCAATTAGAAAAGCACACTTAATATCCATTTGGTATAATTTAAAGCCCTTCATATATGCAAATACTAATAATACCCTAATGACTTTAAATCTTGCTACTAGAGCAAAGATCTCCTAAAAATCTATCCCTTCAATTTAGTTGTGACCATTTGCTACCAACCTAACATAATTCTTAACTATTGATCCAAAATAATTTAACTTATTTTTTTAAATATATTTAGTTTTAATAATAATATGATTAGTGGGTCTAGTCACTAATTCTCACACATCATTCTTAAAAATTGATTTAATTCTTCTTACATTATTACAATGAAAAATTTATGTTCTAAAGTCTATTATATACTAGTGGGCTCTATTATAGAGATTGAGGTGTGGTTAACTTCCATTCTAAGACCATAACTAGACCTAACCCTAGTGGATGGATCTCCTAGGATAAATATTATAAGATGACTATATGCATATTTGTACTCTCTAAGCAACAAATTATATACTACTTCTCTATCCTCTAATTCAATAGTTTTAGCTCTATGGGTTATATTCTTCCTCATCATCAATTCTTCTATTTTCAAAAATCCTATTTGATTCATCAAAACTAACATGGACATCCTCATCAACTAAAGTTCCTTGATTAAATATCATATAAGCCTTGCTTACTGAGGAGTATCCTAAAAATACTACTTTATCTGCCTTTGGCATCAAAATTTTAGATATGATTTCTATTATTAAAAACAAAATACTTACACCCAAATAACACATGCAGACACAATAAAAGGTGTTCTACCTTTAAAAAACTCATATGTTGTCTTATTTAGCTTCAATCTAATATTAACCATATTAAGAACATTGCAACAAGTTTTTATTGACTATACCTAGAAATATATATATATTTTTTTTGAAGAAATGCAAATTGCATTAATATCAGGAAAAGAAACAATTACAAGTGAGAGAGAGGAAAATAATTAAAAGGTATCCATTTCCAAACATGTGGAAAGGAACCATTATTGAAAAAAAAAATTAAAGAATTAGAAAAAAAATTTGCAAAAAAGAAGATATCATAATGAAAATAAGATCCACTACTCCGTACTTTTAACCAATCGAGGTGTTGGGGATACCTTGAACAGCCAAAAAGATCAGTAAATATCCTAGAGTTCCCTTTCAGGTAAAAAACAAAAACTAGGAAGAGTCTTAAATTCCATACTCTAGTTTTATAATGCAAATAAAAAACTATGCTGAAAACATAAAACTCTAGTGGCCGTAAAGCCACATCAAACCTAGTAAAACCACCACTATAGCTATACAACATAAAAAGTGAACAATCTAACCAACATGAAAATTCCCCCCGCCACCACTAAACCACTTATTGTAGATAAGTCTTCAAAATCCCCTAAAAACTTGAGCTCCATGCTACATTAAAATAGCCTTCCACCATGACTCAAATTCAAATCAATTTTCCTTTTTCTAGGAAAATCTTCAATTCGTCCTAAAGATCTAAGTTCTTTATTGCATTTTTGTTTCACACTTAAAAGAACTTAAAGCCTTATTACAATTAGTAAGAATAGCAGGCTTAAAACTTATCAAAGGATCAATGTTTTGATTGGAAGGCAGATTTTCACAATTGATTCCAACTCCTTTCATCTTCTGATGAGACAAAACTTCAGAGACATTCGACTTGAGATTAGCAATTCCATCATCAACATGAACATAATCAGCTCTAGAAATATTATCTAAAAAATACACAGCTCCCGGTTGAACACGAATATCTTCAGATCCCGAAATAGATTTAGCTCCATCAATAGGATTATTTCTTCAATTACTACCTCTCCTTCAGCTAAAAGTTTTGTTTCTTCCACAGCTTCCGGAGTTACATAAACAATAATCTCGTTGTTATCCGCAGGAACATAACCTTCAGTACCATCATTAGGAACTACTACTTCATTAATGACTTTAAGTTCATCCGAATTGATTTTTAAAGCAACAGCTTTAATACTTTCAACAATAATTGCATTATTAGGAGCATCTTCAACTAATGCGTTGTCAGACAATATTTTAACTGCAGTAGAACCCACTCCGACAGATTCAAAATTCCTGTCCGATTCTTCTTGTATTTTTAATTCACTTTGAATCCTAACCTTATCTCCATCATATACTTTATAAACTCAAGAATCATGACCAGATGCAGAAGCTAGATTACTTGTGAGAGCATCATTTGCAAGATCATTCACAGAAAACGTTGTTAACATGGATCCATGGTCCATAGGAAGAAGAGTCTTCCTTATTACATTCTCTAACAGAGACTGGAATATCTTATAAAACCTTGTTAACACAATGAACAACCTGACTAGCAAAGCAAGAATTTAGGGCCTCTTTGAAAAGATAGTATTTGTATATACAATTCTATCAAAATTGTAACAAAATGAAGAGATCTTCTCATATTCTACCCTTTGAAAAAATCTGCATTGAGATCCATCAATCCATATTCCAGCAGGAAGTTGAGCATCCAGGTTAATATGAACATAAATTCTTACGAATTCTCTTCTTCCCCAATTGAACATATTACCATATAAATACATTAGTCCCAACCAATGAAGCCATTCTAGTGACATTAATTTCATCCCAACAATTTAATGGCAAATGAGGCAATTGAATCCATATAGGAGAAAATAAATCCTTCATACATAATGGTGAGAATCCAGGATTCCAATTTTCCATACTAATTATATGACCAGCTACATACCATGAGCTTCTACTGAAAACTGCTTCTTTAGCTTCTATTGACTGAAAAGAACATAAAATTCATTCTTTACCCAACCCGGTTGAATGAAAGGATCCAAATTTACTCCATTGATTCCTTAATTCTCTACTAATCAAGAAATACAATATAAAATTACCAAAAACCTTAATCAAAATGGAATAACGAAGCCTATGAATATTTGCCAACTCATTATCTGAATGAAGTTTCACAGCAACACCATCTTCAGACATTTCAACACTGTTTACTGGATTCACTTTAATTTTGGCTGGTTTACTCCATGCATTAAGGGGTTTTTGCTTTTCAACAAGATGAACATCATTAAGGACATTAACAACAACATCTTTATCTTCAGAAATCTTATTCTTCAACAGAATCACATTGGAATCAAATCTGTATTCTTCTTGAAAACGTTTTGGAAAGAATCTGCTTAACTTCAATTTAGGGCCTAATGAAGAAGACACCTCACCGACATTGGGTGTTAGAGATGAACCACCAAAGACAGAATAAATTGAAAGTTTGAGTCAGGTTTTAGACCTTAATGAACTATCCCAAGGATAACAAAGAGGAGGTTGAATTAAAAATTTTAAAAATTTCTTGGATTTTCAAAAATCATTTTTAGAAAGTTTAAACAATGATCCTAAAACTGCAGTTATTTCATAAACTAATTATTACAGTAAAATTTTCAACCACAAATTTTTGAAGCGCAAAAAAATAAAATATAAAAAAACAAAAGTGAACATAAGAACATCAAATTTATTGTGGTTCGGTACAAATTAGACCTACGTCCACTCCTTGAAGACTCCTTCTCCAGGTATTTCACTAAATCAAAGTGACTCTCCTTTTACCCCTACAGTAAGATGGAGAAGCCCTTACAAACTCTCTTTCACTAACCCGATGCAGCAGAGTACCGACATCCTTTCTCAACATCCTCATGATGGAAGAGAACCTTCATCCTTTCTCACCCTTCTGGTGACGTTAGAGAACCTTCGTATTTTCTCACCCTCCCAGTGACGACATAGAACCTTCATCATTTTTCACCCTCCTGGTGATGGCAGAAAACAATGATAGAATGTTGAAGATATTCTCTTAAATGCCTGTAGAGGAGATGGGTAGAAATTTGAGAAGAAAAAGAGATCCTCGCACTTTGGACAATCTTGTGAATCCCTCATAATTTCCCCTCATTTAATCTCTCACACTTTAGTTTCACAATCTCTCCCAAACACTCACACGCAATGGACACTTATATTTGAAATAAAAGAAAAATAGTTCAGAAAATTGAAAATTACAAGTCAACTAACTTAAGATCATAAAGTATGATTGAGGATCATCTGTATGAATAACTCAAAAATCCATCTATGATCTTGCATAAATCTTAATTATTTCATACTTTATTAGTCGTCTGTATGAACTGACATCATATTATACGAACAATTTAAAATGTAACATATTCGTCTAGTAAGATCCTGTGCGAAACTGACATAGTACACTATGAACAGTTAACACAAATCATACATTGCTTGGTATGAATGTGGATGACCCCATTTCATACTCTATCAATCGTTTGTACGAACTTACATAGTATAATATGAATAGTATAAAAACATATCAATTCATTTAGGATGAACCAGTATGCACCAAATTTCCTACTCTATAAGTCATCTGTACGAACTTATATTATTTAGTAAGATCAGTGTAAAAATAATTGAGTTAGTTTGGGATGAACTGGTACCCACCCATTGCGTACTCTAGGAATCGTCTGTATGAATTGATATCGTACAGTATGAATAGTGAAAAAATATAAGACATGATTTGATTAATTTCTTTTTTGACGTAAAATATAATAAATTGCTTAGTACGAATGTAAATCATACAGTATCATTAATTTTAAAATTTTAAATTTTAAATCTCTTCCCACAGTGTGTGTTTACACGGTTACCCAATTATAATCAAACTCTCTCATACTTAAGAAAAATAAAAAAATTTACAGATTTCACTACATGAAATCCAAATCTACTATTTCTTGAAGTCTTCAACAGTCTAGAGTATGATTTCCCTATAATATTAGTACATACAAACAATAAGTAGAAAATTCCTTATACATGTTGAGGAGAAATTATAAAATTAATCAAAATAATAATATTTTTCTATCATCAAAAACACATTCTTAAGATGGACTCCTGAGTTGCAACAATCTCCCCTTTTTTATGATGAAAAAAATAATTATTATTTTATCTACAAATAAAATTCTTTTCTCCTAAACTTTCTATCAATGAAGTTAAAAATAAACAATATGGGGATCACAAAAATTTCTTTCCAAATTTTTAAAATTTTTGTTTTATAAACAAACACAAAAAAACAAAGTACATGAAACATCAGAAAACTCAATGAAACTAAAACCTCTAAACCATAAATAACGTCCCCTTGAGAACATAAACTATAAAATAAAAATAATAATAAAAAACATGGAAAAACATACCAAAACACAAAACCAAAAAACTTCAAACAGAACACAAAGAATAGCTCAATCCAAAATACAAACAATAACCTCCCCCTTTTTTGTCATCAGAAAAAAAAAAATAATCCCCTAAAGAAGAATAAGTTGATATAGACAAATCAAATGGATGATAAAAAAGTGAATTTTAAACTATTTGTACAGACAATATTAAAGTATTGATTAAAAAAAGAAAGGTTCAAATTTTAAATCAAAATAAAAATTTAGATAAGAAAAATGAACAGGTTCAATGTTCAGTCTAGAATGTAGAAATATCAAGTAGAATAATCATCACAAAATTAATTAAATTGAAATCTTATAGTTTCAAATTCAATAGTTGAAATTATCATTTAATGCAATAATTTTTTTTAAGAATTAAAGAATAGGAAGGAACTAAATGTACTGTCGGCTCATTTTATGCCTCTTTAACAATAAGAAATATTTAGGCGGCAAACATTACACATCTTTTCATTTTTGGCTCATTTTGTGCCTCTTTAAAATTTTGGCATACTTTGTGCATCTTTTGACATTTCGTTCTTTCCACAACCTAATTCATTAAATCTTACCATGTATAATTATCTTCCAAATAAATAAAAAATTCTCGTATAAAGAAGAATAATCCACAAAAAAATCCTATTACCAAGTATAGAATCATTAAATTGAATAAGAAAATAAAAGGAACAAATGTTACTAATTTTGTAAGAATTATAACTATAAGATAGAGATCTGTTAGAACACTGAAATGATCTTATTATCTAAATCTAATTTGTAAATTGATTTAAATTTTGGGTAAGGAAAAATAGTTTTTTCTAGGAAACTAAGTTGAAGTGCAAAATAATTTAAAGGTTTTTTTTTTTTAGATCAGCATTACAAAATTAAAGAATGGAAACTTAAGAATAGTTTTAGAGGATTAAAAAATAAACAAGCATTTAATTAAACATAAAACCCAAATATAATCTATACAGAAAAATAAAATGTCACAAAGCCATCACATGAGTACAGAAAGAAACAAAACATACATCAAGTTCAATAGAAAATGAAAACTAGTATGCCAAAGGATCTTGATCAGGAGGTGGTTGAGGAGAAATGAACATAAATAAATAGCTATTGATTGTACCTACTTAAGTGTTTAGAGAGTCAAATTGTCCTTTGACCCAACCCATATCATCATTATATCTTACATCCTACTGGTCTAAGCGAGTCTCAATATGATTAAATTATTGATTAAAATAAGATTTAAATCTATCAAATTGCTAGACCATTTCTTGATAGAAATGAAGCTCTAGTCCAGGAGCAGGTGCAAGAGCAAGTCCTCCATCATCAAAATCATCTCCTTCATCCCCTTGGTCACAATTAAAAATAGAATGAAAGGAAGCATCAGTGAAATAGATTGGAAGCTGAGTAGGTGGATCGAGATGAATCAAGTAATACTTCATTTCAAGAATATAGGCCACCAAATGTCCTAAAGCCACATTTTTCTTTCTTATATTATTAGGAAGTCCAAAGTTAGTAAGCTTATAGATTTGTCCAAAATTTATTGGTCTTCATCTATTGTAGTGTTGGTCATAACAAGATATATGATTGTAGAAAGCAAAGGAGTTAGGTTGATATGATCACGAACTTTAAGAATAATGGAAGTTCTTAATATATGCTAGATGATCCTATCATTTTGATTCAAGGTGTATACATGAGATAGGTGACTGACTGAAGCGATACCTCTAAGTGTTTAATTAATTGTAGACTAATCAAAATCTGACCTAGAAGTTATTGTGTGTGCCCTTATCCCTTCCATTCTAAGGTGTAGGTAGGTGCCTAAATCTTCCTTGATGATCTCTACTTTCTATTTAAAAAAATAAGATGACATCTTGGTATAGTTTTCATTCATTCTCAGATTGTCAAGGAAATTGGAAAATGTATCATGATGGAAAGCATATATTAAAGTGAGAATTAAAGAGAATTGGGTATAATAAAAAAGAGGCATTACAGAGAAGTTAATGTCTCTTTGGATAAGGAGACAAGATGGAGTCATCTTCATCTCAAAGAAACACAATTAGGCTTCTTCATTCTCTTTTGAAAGGAAGTTCTCGTCTAGTTTACTAGAACGAGAGGAAGAAGCTTTAGAGGTTCGTACCCGCTTACTGCTTCTTGCCATTTCGAGAGTTTGAACACAAGATGGTTTGAGATTTAAAGACATTGTTAAGAAAAACCAAAGAATACATTCCAATTTAATGAAAAATGGTGCAATCATACAATACAAAAGAGGGTTTGTACATATGATTATGCGTTCATACGAGACAAAATCATTTCGAACATATGAAAGAAACCTGCCAAAATTAAAACAAATTTTTGTAAACTTTAATTCTAGATGAGTCATTTTGTCATTTTTACCAAATTGAATGTATAAATAAACATGTGTTTGTCTGGTATGATCAAACAATTTTGATCATATTCTGATAGATAGGTTCATCCACATACAGAATGACAATAGGATTGTACAGACGAATATGTTTTTGTCTGGGATGGTCTTTGAAAATAACTGCACTCGAATTTCCTCTCTATTCATACAGATAAAAATTGAAGTATTTGTACGGTATAATGACGTGTTAGTATAATATGATTTGTTTACAAGAACACATTTTCATCTTTCAAACTTAGAAAAACTATCATGCAAAATCTAGTGATATTCTATAGCACGAAAGTAGTTCGCGTATAGGATGACATAAAAATGAAATTTTAGATTTGCACATGATAATCATAACTTTTTTTCAAAAGTAAGTCATAACAATATCCATGAGATTAAAAAACAAAAACAACAAAAATACCAAAGAAAAATCAAACTCAAAACTAAGAAAAACAAGAATAAAAAACAAATAAAATCAAATCACAACAACAACAAAACATAAACATAACAATAAAATACATCACAAATAGAATTTGATGAATTTCAATTCTCAAGCATAAATATCAATTACACCCAAACTGATTCTTAAAGTGCTAAATATTTCAAAAGCAAGTGGTTTTGTGAAAATATCTGCAAGTTAATTTTTAGTAGCTATATGATATAACTCAATTTCTTCTTTAGTCACATGATCTTTAATGAAGTGATACTTTATATCTATATTCTTGGTTCTAAGTGTTGAATATGATTCTTTGAAAAGCATATGACACTTGCATTATCACCAAAAAATTAGAATAGTACCAATAGAAAATCCTAAATAAATAAGTTATTATTTTAACCAAAAAACCTTTGCCTATAACAACCTAAGGCAATGTATTCTACTTCAGTAGTAGAAAGGGATACTGAATTCTATTTTTTTCTAGACAAGGAAATTAAAGAGTTTCCAATGAAATAACAAGTTTCAAAAGTACTTTTACAATCAACCCTACATCCTATAAAATCTAAATTTGAATATCAAATGATTTCAAAAGAAGGGTTGTGTCTTGGATACCATAACCCTAAGTTTTTGGTTCTCAAAAGATATCTTAGAATTTTTTTAATAGCAGTGAGATATGATTCTTTTAGATCAGCTTAAAATCTAACACAAAGATAAACACTAAACATGATATCTGGTATGCTAGCAATTAAATAAAGTAATGATCCAATTATTCCTTTAAATTACTTTTAATTAATAGATTTGCCCTTATTAGTTTATCTTTATCCATTTTATATTTCTTAAGGTTGTCCTTAATATATTTTGACTAACTCAAAAATGTGTCATCCTCTTTCTACTTTATGCTAAAACCTAGAAAGTAAATCAAGTCACCTTTCAAACTCATTTCAAATTCACTACTCATTATTTTTAAAAAATCATCACAAAGATTTTTATTAGTAAATCCAAACAAAATATCATCAACATATATTTAAACAATGAGTATATAATCTCCTACTCTTTTTAAGAAGAAAGTGGTATCCACGCTTCCTTTAACAAATGATCTTTTTAGTAGGAATGAGATTAGCCTTTCATACCATGCTCTATGTGTCTATTTTAGTCCATACGATACCTTCTTTAAATTAAGCACATCTTTAGGGAATTATGAACTTTCAAAACCTGGAGGTTGCTCAACATAAATATCATCTTATATCACCCAATTAAGAAAGGTGCTTTGAATATCCATATTATTTAAAATCTTTAAAATTGGCAAAGGCTAGTAGTACCCTTATCACTTCAAGTCTGGTTATAGGGGAAAATGCTTCCTCAAAATCAATCCCTTATATTTGATTGTACCCCTTGGCCACCAATCTTGCTTTATTCCTAATCACTACACTTAAATCATTCATTTGATTTTTGAAAACCCACTTAGTTTTAACAACACTTTAATTTTTAGGTCTTTCAAATAACACCCGAACAAAATTTCTAACAAATTGATTTAATTCCTCATGCATGGCCAAAATAAAAAATTTATCAAAAATTAATCTATTTATATTAGTGGGTTCAATCATTGAGATAAATCCTTAGTTATTCATTTCTTTGCTAAGTCCATGCTTAATCCTAACACCTTCACTCAGGTATCCTAAAATTAGTTCTTTAGGATCTTTTAGAAAATTTCAATTCTCTAGGCAACATAATTTCTATTTCAACATTTTCTTTAAGATTTGCATTTTTAACACTTTGGGTTATTTTCTTGACATCTTTTTCTTCCAACTTAAAACCTTCTGAAATGTTATATTCATAAAAAACTATATGTGTGAACTTCTCGACTACCAAAGTCCTTCTGTTAAAAACTCTATAGGATTTTCCAACACTTCAATATCCCAGAATAATTCTCTCATCAGATTTAGGATAAAATTTTCCTAAAAGAGTTTTACCATTATTATGAATAAATACCTTACATCCAAAGATATGTAAATACTAAAGGTTAGGTGTTATTCTTTTAAGAAGTTCATAAGATGTCTTATTCAACTTAGATTTAGTATTCACTCTATTTAAAACACAACAAGTTATACTAATTGCTTCGGCCCAAAAATATTTTGGAAGTGAATATTCTACCAACATAGCTCTAGCAGCTTCTTTTAAGTTTCTATTCTTCCCCCCAATAGCACCATTTTGTTGAGGAGTTCTAGATGCTGAAAAGTTATGATCAATTCATTGCTCTTTATAGAAAACTTCAAAATTTTTATTTTCAAATTCTCCTCCATGATTACTTTGAATTAAAAGAATTTTATAACTTAGCTTCCTCTAAATCCAAGTGGAGAAAATTTAAACTCTTCAAAAGATTCACTCTTATGTGATAAGAATCTGATCAAAGTGAAGTTTGAATAATCATCAATGATTATATATGAAAAACTTTCCCTCCTAAACTTATAGTGCTAACTAGTCCAAAAAGATCTAAGTGTATGACTTCTAGTGGTTTGCTAGTTCTAAGATCTTTAATTAAAAAGAAAAGGAGGACATTATTTGTTTTCTTACTTAACATGCATCACATAGGTGATCTTTAGTGAAGCCTAATTTGAATATTCGTTTAACCAAATCTTTTTGTGTAATCTTCCTAATATTCTTCGTACTCACATGACAAAGTCTTCTATGTCATAACCAATATTCATTAGTGATAATTTTGAAACAAAAAGCATTACAAAATTGAACGTAATTTAAATCAAGCATGTATAGATTATTTACCCTATTTCCATCTAACACATCATTTCTAGTTAGGCTTATAATGCATCTTGTTGGTAAAATGTTAAGGTTAAAACCTCTAGCATAAAGATGAATAATACTCAACAAGTTATGTTTAAAACCTTCAACCAATAAAATGTTCTAAATAAAGAAATAATTCTTATTGACAATCATACATGTACCTACCAGTCTCTTAGTGGTATTATCTCCCAGTGCCACTTCGCCGCTAGCCTTGACCTCCAACGATATAAATTTAGTTGTATCTCTAGTCATATGTTTCAAACATCCACTGTATAGGTACTAAATGCTCTCATAAGGGCTTGTAAGAGACCGTTTCTATAAAATTATCAAATGTTAGACTTGGGAACCCAAATAAATTTAAATTCACCTCTTAATAATAAAAAAATATTACATGTTTTATATGATGTGATTTGTGCATCTTAGGTCATCATACTAAATGTGGTCTAATATGAATTGTTTATGTGTGGGAAATATGTCCTATCATTCCACAAGAATAACATTTAACACCAGGAAAAGAATTTATCAATCTATGTGAGTTATAATATCTTTTCCTTGATATTTAAATTATATGCTTCTGATTAGGATCGTAAAATTGTTCAAGTGTAGGGGTGTCTTATTTTCCTTAAAAGCTTTTAGTTTTTCTTTAAGATATGAGTTTGCAATTTTTAAAATTGAATTGTTAACTTTCAATTCATGTTCTCTTTGATATGCTTTAGCTATAAACACCTTAAAATCATTCTCAAGATCAGGGTAGTATATTTTTAATAAATTATGTTTCTTATTCAAATCATCAAATTTATCCAACAATGCCATGTGGTTGATATTTAAGGATGTATGATCTTTCCTAAGAGTTTCATATTCTTTTTATAAATTCAAGTGCTCGAGGTTAAGATTTGCATGCAATTTTTTAAGCTTCTTATATACATTATAAATTTTCCTAGAAACTTCAAATAATTTATTATAGGATAAGTCACATACATCCTCTTGATCTAAATGATCAAGTTTGTCTACCATTAAGCACAAGTTTGTGACTTCCTCTTCTGCTTCTATTTTTTAGGAGTTTGAAGCTGATTAATCCCAGAAAGCTCTTTGCATTTTTCTCTTGCCCTTCCTAACATTAATTTTCTCCTCAACTTTCTCCTTGCTAGGATTAGCTTTGAGATTTGGATAATCTATTTTTATATGCCCATGCATCCTATATTTATAACAAATGACTTCATTAGAAACTTTTGCATTCATATTAAACTTAGTTTTGTTCTAATGCTTACATCTATATTACGTTTTTCTAAGGAAACTTTTGAACTGCCTGTTCATGAGTACAATATCATCTTCATCCTCAAGCATTGATTGATCACTCTCAGAATCATCCACTTTCAAAGCAATATTCTTCTCTTTTCATTTGTCACCTATATAAATCTATCTTTGATTCACTCATTACTTGTAAGCAATTAGTGACCCAAGTAGATTGTCAATAGAATATACATTTAGATCTTTCGTCTCTATTATGGCAGTTATCTTTGTATCATAAGTAGTAGGTAAATAATATAAGATTTTATTAACCTTTTCTGAATTAGTTAGTTCCCTACCTAAAGCATGCAATGAGGTAAAAATCTAAATAAAATGTGCATACATATCATAAATTGACTCATTCAGTTTCATGTGAAATAGCTCATAGTCATACGATAAAATATTTAATCTAGATTATTTAACCTCATTTGTCTCTTCATAAGTTATGCAAAGTCTATCCCATATATATATATATATTATATATATATATATATATATATATATATATATATATATATATATATATATATATATATATATATATATATATATATATATATATATATATATATATATATATATATATATATATATATATATATATATATATATATATATATATATATATATATATATATATATATATATATATATATATTTGCAGGTAGAAACATGCATACAGTCTTTGGATTTCAATGCATAGAAAAAACTATTTAAACATTTTACATTTAGCTATGCTAAACCTTTTTCTGCTTGTGTCTAATCAGTGAATGGAGTTTCAACTCCAAACCCATCAACAAGCCTAGCGGGTCTAATGTAACCTTCTTGTACTAATATCCACATGCGATAGTCAAGTGATTTTAGAAAAGAAGACATGCGAGTTTTCTAAAAATTAAAATGGATGTTAACGAATAAAGGTGGTCTAGTGATAAAGTATATGTGACATCTAGGGATGCTGCACGAGTCGATAAGTGAATTCAAGTTCAAACCCGATCCTACTGTATGGGTTAATAGAAGCTGATAGGGTTCGAACAATCAAACAAGTATACGATCACGATGACTGGTATATTTGTTTTACTACATTTATATTAGGCCGTCACGATCTATAACAATGAGAATTCATTAACGAAGGCTCAAAGCCTACGAAACTCGATCCCCTATTAGCAAGTCGATAGGGTTGACAAGGTTTAAGTCATAAATATTCTCAAATGACCCATAACACCCCTATGATGATGGTGTTGAATGTCTATCTCAACCAGAGGGGTTTATAAATATTTCAAATATCTTAAAAAATGATATCCCAAGTGTCCCCAAAATCCAAAAAAAAACTCAAAATCCCAAAATCTTAAAAATATATAATATTGAAATCCAACTATGAAATAACTTAAAGTAAAATTCATCCGCACTCTGTAACAATTTGTCGAGGTAAATAAATTAAAATTTACTTCAGCTCACAAAGAGCTAGTGCCTAGTCAAAAATATCACTAGTATTCATTCTCAAATAATCTCCTATAAGTAAGGACGTGGTACGTGTCCTCTAACCGGCAGTATTTTTTCCAAATGGCACCACTGGATAAACGGTTATAACCCGGGGCCCTCTAAACCGAGTGGTTTTACTGCCAAATGGCACCACGAAATACCGGTTATGAAAAAAATATAGAAAAAATAAAGTGAATAAAAGAACACCAAATTTATAATAGTTCGGTCCAAACTAGATCTATGTCTGCTCCCTAGAGACTCCTTCTTCAAGTGTTGCACTAAATCAAAGCGACTCTCCTTTTGCCCCGACAACAAGGTGAAAAATCCTTTACAAACTCTCTTCCAGCAACTCGATGTGGCAGAGTACCAATGTCTATTATCACCCTCCTGGTGATGATAGAGAACCTTTATCCTTTCTCACCCTCCTAGTGATAGCAGAGAACCTTCATCCTTTTAGACCCTTCTGGTGAAACCAAAGAGCCATGACATAAAATTGAAGATCTTCTCTGAAATGCCTTTAGAGGAGATGGGAAAATTTTTGAAGAAGAGAAAGAGAACCTCATTTTAGGCAACCTTGTGAATCTCTCACAACTCCCCCTCACTTGATATCTCACAATCTCTCTCAAACACTCACACTCAATGGCCACTCTTAAGAGAAAATCATAGAAAAGGTATTGAGTGTCTATTTTTAGGACACTTATATATCAAACACAAGAAAAATCGTCTAGAAAATTGAAAATTACAAGTCAATTGACTTAAGATTGTACAATACGATCGAGGATCGTATATACAAACAGTTTAAAAATTCATGTACGATCTGTATGAAACTTATTTTGTACTCTACTAGTCATCTATATGAACTGACATTGTATTGTATGAATAATTCAAAACTGAACCAATTCGTCTGGCCGTATGATGCTATATGAATCTTATTTTGTACTATGTCGATCATCTGTATGAACTAACATCGTATAATATAAATAATTAACTTAAATTATGCTTTGTTTGATATGAACGTGGATGACCCCATTTTGCACTTTGTTAGTCATCTATATATACATCGTGCAGTATGAACAATACAAAAACAAATCAATTCATTTGGGATGAACTGTTACACGCTTTATTTCATACATTTTTATTCATTTGTACGAACTTATATCATACATTACAAACAATACAAAAAAATAATGAGTTCATTCTAAACAAACTAATATGCATTCATTTTTTACTCTATGAATCATTTGTACGAGCTGACATCGTATAATAGGAAAAGCAAAAATACAAGTCATGATTTGATTAACTTCTTTTTCATGGAAAAAATTTAACAAATTGTTCAAAACGATTATAAATCTTATAGTATAATTAGTTTTAAAATTTTAAGTTTTGACTCTCTCCCCCAGTGTGTGTGTGTGTGCACGATTACCCAATTACAATCACACTCTCTTAGTGTAAAAAAAAATAAAAAATTATAGACTTCATTACATGAAACCGTAATCTACTTAGTCTTGAAGTCTTTAGCAATCTGGAGTATGATTTCATTGAAATTTTAGTACACACAAACAACAAACAAAAAAGTCAAATACATGCTCAAGATAAAAGATAAAATTAATTAGAGCAATAATATTTTTCTATCATCAAAAACACATTCTCAAGATGGATTTCCGAGTTGCAATAGAAAAGACCGCCAAAGATGGCCGACGATTATCTTCCGATGAAGAAGCTTCAAGTTCGTTCGAACTAGAAATTTGAAAAGAAGAATGTCTTTTAAAAGATTTCTTTTGTAAATCACAATCAGAATCAGGCATAGAAATGATATTTTTCCCCTTTCCTTCAACCAGGCGATTTTTAAGAACAAGATTGATATTTCCCTCTCTAATCACCAAAGGCATTTGCTTCAAAAACATTTGTGATTAGATACATCTCCAGAATTATTCAAAGCCTTCAAAATATTCGGCTGATTGATAGAACAAGCCACCCTAGATGACATAGACGGAGGAACAAAGGAAGGCTCACCGGATAAAGATAACCGACGATCAACCACCACCATGCCGAACAATCGCAAAATCAACACAATTCAAAAAAATTGAAACATAAAGGGATTTTCCCTCACTAGAAATGAGGAGCTTGTCTAACTAGAAATATATTCATTTAATTGAAAGTTTATGCCTAAAAATACTTGGGCAGACTATACTCACTAAGCATTACCGAGCAGCCTCTACTATTATCCTATTTTTTACCTTTTTTTTACTAGACCATTTTGTAGTGGTGTTTTAGGGGCCGAGCATTATATTTTACTACAACTTTTTGTTAAAAAAAAAATCAAATCTTTTATTCTGAAATTACCTTCGTTACTATTATGGATTGTGAAAATTAAACAACCTATTTTTTATTGAATTCAAATTGAGAATGTTCTAAATTCCTCAAATGACTCATTTTTATTTGAATGAAATTTAACACAAGTGTACTTAGAATAATTATCTTTGATTACAAATCCAAATAATTTCCCATATCAACTCATTATACTAATAGATCCAAATAAATCAATGTGAAAAACTTCTGAGCATCTAATTGTGACTACATCATTATTAAAATGAAATGAATACATAATTTGCTTCCCTAGTTGACATGCATCACAAAGATGTTCTTTAGATCAATATAACTTAGGAATTCCTCTAATTAATTCTAATTGAGTTATCTTCCTGATAGTCCTCATGCTTGCATGGCATAGTCTTCTATGCCTCAACCATGATTCATTCACAAAAAACTTCAAATAGATAACATCATTAGATTTATCGATACAATTCAAATTAATCATGCATACATTATTAATACTTAAGCCTGGTAATACAAATTTATTATTTTGCATTAATAACCATTTTATAGAAAAAAAAATTTATGTTGAATCCTTTATTACATAGTTAACTAATACTTAACATATTATGCTTTAGAACTTCTACTAGAAAAATATTTTCAATTTTAAAATTATTGACTTTACATATTATACATGCATCTTTATGGAAACATTGTCTCCTAAGGTAACCTTTCCTGAACTCTTGGCTTCCAACGTGATGAATTGCTTGATATCTCTAGTCATGTAACGAGAACATTCGTTGCTGGTACCACATGCTATCAGTGGACCTTTTATAAGAGAACACCTACAAATTAAATAAATCATATTTTAATTTTGAAAACTAAGTGGTTTTTGTTTCAGGTTATATTGTAATGAATGTATGTTATGTTGTGTAGTTGATGTCCTTGGCCTTCAAACCAAATTTGATCTACAATAGATCTAGTATATATAAATGTGTGAAATATGACCTAAATGCCACAAAAACATCATTTCACCTCTATAAATGAATACAATAATCTATACGAGCGATGTTTTTTTTCTAAAGGATAATGGTGCATGTTGTGGCTTAATATGTGTCTTATTAGTATGTGTAGGCTCCGATGTATTTTCTTTTAAGTGCTGTGACTTTCATCATTAAAATTGCATTATTGCTTTTATATATACATACTTCTACTTTAAATGCATGTTCATCTTGTAAATGCATTACATCTCGTTCTTACTCCTTAAAAGCCTCTTCTAATTCAAGATGAAACTTTTTTAAGAATTCATGTGTTTATTTGAATTTCCCATGCCCTCTGTGTAATGACTAGTACTTTCTTTTAATGCAACATAATAAGTTTTAAGTTTGTATAATTATTAATGAGATTGATATGCTCTTTTTGTAATGTAAAGCATTTTTTTTAAGGCATGTATCCTGTTTTTTTTTTTTTAATTTTTAGTAAGTATTATGCCATTATTTTCAAAGAGAAAATAATTCATCAAAATAAATATTGCAAATCGATCACTCTTAGAATCACTTGTGCTATTTTTGGTAATGTGATGCAAGTTTTTTTACCTCCTCTTCAGCTTTTATTTCTGATAGCCTTTTACAATCTTCTTGTCCTACTTAGCGATGATTTTTTGTTCATCCTATTCTTTCGCTGGATAGTTCTTTACGTTCAGGCAATCAGATCAGATATGTCTTGGCTTTTGCACTCATAACAAACAACATCATTAGAAAACTTATTTAATTTTGAAGTTTACCTCTATGTTTTTGAAAGTGACATTTTTTTCTTGTCTTTTAATGATTTTTTAAATTGTCAGATCATCATTGTAATATTCTCATTTCAAATCGTTCCAAAATATTTGCTTTATGTATCATCAATTTTTAGCATTATTATCTTTTCTTTTCACATGTATCTACATTTCTTCGACTAATATTTTGATCATAGGCAATCAAAGAATTAAATAAGTTATCAATAGAATAAGAATTTAAATCTTTAGACACATAAATTATAGTAACATTGGCATCCCAGGATTCAGATAAATAATATAAGATTTTTTTACCTTTTTAATATTGGCAATTTCTCTTCCTAAAGAATGCAAAAAAAGTAAAAATTTTTGTATACCTAATTTAAATGTCCGAAATTGTTCATATTCATGTAAGAGAAAATTCATACGAGATTATTTCACTGCATTAATTTATTCATAAGTTATTCAAAGGCTATCTCAAGTTTACCATTAGTACAAGTAGAAATCCACATATAATCTTTAGATTTTAAATAATATTTAGATTTTAAAGGATATAAAAAGCAATTAAGACATTTAGCATTCAGTTTATTAAGATTATAATCATGGATACTCCATTAAAAAAAAAAAAGATATTTCTTCCTTAACACCATTCCCAAGTTTAAACGATAAAGAATGACCAGTTTGTATCATATGTTACATATGAAAATCAATAGTTTGTAAAAGGTTGATATTTAAATCTTTCAAAAAAAAAGAACATCGTTAAAATGTGGCGGTTGAGTAATACAAAACCCTTCCAAAGTATTTCTGTTGCAAAAATGTGACATGTAGATCTACTTAGAGTGTTAAAATCAAACAAAGAGAAAACTCCACTCTGATACCAATTCAAAGTGTTATGGTGTACCAAGAGAGGGGATTGATATTTTAAATATTCTTTTACTAGAAATCAAATCATAGTAATACACAAATGCTTTAATAAAAGTTTCAAAACAAAAATATGAAATAAATATTTAATTTTTCAAACTTTTAGAAGATTTTTTTTTAACTTTTAACCCAAATTTTAATAAGAAATTTCTTTACCACAACTTTCCCAAAGATCAATAAAGTAAATTGAAGTGCAAGAAAGTAAATACAAGAATGTCCAAGAAAGTGCATATAGTAAAAAAAAATTGCAAACCTTATTTTTATAGTATTTCAATCTAGTCAATGTGCATGTACTCTCCAATGATCCTCATCTTTGTGTATTGCACTAACTCACACTCCTTTTACACTCAATTAGGTGGAGAAAGACATTTACAGACTCTTCAAACTCAAAATAAATCTTTCTCCTTTTTCCTCAAAGCCCGATGAAGAAGTCTCTCTCTCTTTTATCTCTTCACTATAGAGGAGATGCCCTCCCCTTCTTTAGCCCACACTATGGTAAAGATGTTACTCCCTTACTCAGCTACTAGATACGGTGGATTTGCCGTCACCTAGCCTCCTTACAAGTAAGTCATTTGTCTATAGAGTTTCTCTAAGCGCTCTTTTCCGAGAGCACCCCAACCACAACACGAAAGACACAATGTGCATGCTAACAAGAACAACCATGAGAATTCCCTCATACCTCTTGACACCCATAAGAAAAAGTATACCTCAACCTCACCTCCTCTCTCTTTCAAGTGATTTGGACACACTCTTACGAGCTAGGAAGTTCCCTATCCTTCTCTCAAGCTCCATTCCTAAAAAAATGCCTCGCTACTAAACCTTAAACCCTTAAGTTTTCATAGGTTTAAGAAAGCTAAGTTATTTAAATTAAATCCTAATTTTTAATTTGATCATATAGTACGATGCTTGGGTCGTACTGTTTAATTAGTTTAATTCCCATATCTAATAATCTTTTATATTATATAATCATATCATACGATTAATTATACCAAATCACAGACTGTCCAGGAAGAACTAAGGATCGATTAGTAAGCTCTTCATTTAATCATCTCATACAATATTGATCATTTAATAATATCATTACTTAAGATTTGAATCCTTAATCATTGGGATTAAATTATGCAATATTCATTAATGCTCCTATTGTACGAAGTACTTTATACAATATAATTAGTTCAAATTTCAATTTTTCCAGGTCTTGATAATAATGATTCAATAGTGGAATTTTTAAGATAGTTGATCATCCTTTATGATTTCATGTCAAACAATATGATTAGTTATAATTTAATTTAATTAATCTAATTTTATTAAATTATTGAATCAATTTTAATTATAATAGATCATACAATAAAATTAATAGAAAAATTCAAGCATTTATTTTATTTTATCCCCTCGGCTAGTTTATGCTTGATTGTCTAGCCAACATGTACCTAATACACAAAATGGCTAAAGAAAATAGAAAATTAAAAAACTCTATTATAAACTGACTTAAACATTGATGTTGCACTATCTTATGTCGTAATTCTTCAATTTAACATTGTATATGTTATAATTGAAATGGTTAGTGATACAAAAAATACATGCAATATATGTAAAGCATTAACAAGTAAATAATTAAACCAATAATATTTATAATCGTCAAAAAACTAAGTCATGCTCTAATATTTCAACAATGCATAGTGGTCTTATAGTCTTCTCCTTATATGTCATTGTAACGCCCCAGGCATCCATAGTGAAAGGATTCGTTGACAGTCTTGATCAACCATCACTTCTTGCTCCCTTTGCTCTGATCTGAAATTGTTAACCACATATAATGAGCTTCAAAAAGCCTAACAGGTCACCTAAGCCTACAACTGAAATTAAAGCATGACACGAAAGTAATATGCATGTTAAATAGTCAAATCAAATCCATAACAGTCAGTTGCACATGATAAGTGAGTCGATGCAGATACGGAAATTAGTACAGAAACAGAAATAATGCATAAACAATAGAATCCAAAAATCATCAATGATAGAATCAGTGAACAGTAGAAAATCCATAAAGCTCAATAAATCAGAAATAGTTCGTGCATCAAATATCTTTAATAGTCGTCTTATCTATCACATCAGTCTAAAACATCAGTCAAATCAATGTAGTAGAATTGTATCCAAACATACACTTGCAAATCCATCAGTTATTCAATATAACTTTCTCAATAAATCATATGCAATACAGTAATCGATATCACATGTTCAGTAAATCACATATCACTTGATCAGTATCTCAATCAGTAACAGCAGCGTATGTATCAATATCAATAACAATCCAGTGACAACATGAACGATTATGCTATAATAGTGAAATCGAATCAATCAGATCAGCAAATCAATTAATTTCGGTCAATAATATCAATCGGTATGGAATCAGATAAAATGATCAAATCTATACATCGTAAGAACAGTTGAAATCAAATCAATAAAATCATATAAATCAATAAAATCAATAAATCAATAATCAATCAAATCAATCAAATCAATAAATCAATAATCACGTGCTATAAGAATCAATATAATGAATCAATGTATCAGTGGATCAGTAGTATCGGTATCAGTATCTGTAGTATCAATAGTATCCATGAATCCATAATATCGATGAATCAATAATATCGTTATCTGTATCCATGAATCAATACAATATCCATATCCAAATCAGTGTCAATATCCATGAATCAATACAATATCCATATCCATATCGGTGTCGGTATCCATGAATTAATACAATATCCATATCCATATCGGTGTCAGTATCCAGTGACATGAATAACATGCAATATCAATGAAATATTATAGTAATAGTAAACCCGTAAATCCGTCAGTAAATCCATTCAGTAATAAATCAATTCAATACAATAAATCCGTCAATATCAATAAATCAATAAATTCATTCGCTAACAATTAATCCATCGAAAAAATCCGTCGATATCAATCATGCTTAAGGTAATCAATAAATCAATCAGTAATCAATAGATCAATTCATATCAGGAAATTCATACAAGTCAATGTCAATAAAATCTATAATGAGATCATAAGGACAATATTGTACACATGCAATTCAATACAATAGTCTTACTGAACAAGTACAATCACTGGCTATTAAGGTATTTTTCAAGTTGGTAATCCATAGTGCTATTGTAGAAATCCATAAATATATCCGTTGGCTCAATAAGAGTCGTCACTCTGTGCCCGTCAGCCGCCTTTCGGCATAATAATCTCCTTATGACTCCCAATCGTTATATCAATGATCAATAGAGGATAACACCAAATCCTTTTTAAAGGAAAGCCCGTCGGCCCACCATCCTGTACAGGTCAAGTCAATCTCAAACCAACGGTTCAACAAGTCTTCACTTATCTTTCAGTAATATAATAATATATCAATCATATATCCACATTCGTATGCATATTCAATCATTCAAATTATCAATTCAAAAAATCAGAGATCGTACAAGAAATCGGCGGCATAACGGTAGTACACGGAATGTACACAGAAATCACAAATTCAGAAATTTACCAAATTACCAAAAATCGAATAAAACAACGTTTCAAAGCTTTACTTGTACTGAAGCAATATTTTTTAACAACAAGATAATTTTCTATTTGGTAAAAGTAGCACAGAATTCAAAATAACCGGTATAAACTTTACAGAAAATGTTCAAATCATGTAGAAATATCATATCAGAAACATATCAAAATTTGTGCGATAAAACTTTCGTCAAGACAAAATTATGCGCATTTTTTGGTAACAGAAACACAAATCTGAGCACAGAAATATCAAAACTCAAAATCTTCAAAATCAGAAATAGGATTCGGAGTCCTTACTGCGAGACAGACAAATCTTCCAACTGCGTCGTCGGACGAAATGAGCTCCACTGGCTTCAAAACAAAACTTTTTCCTTTCTTTCCTTCTCTTTCTCTCTCCTGCTTTCTCTTTCTCTCTCTTCAAAATATTTCAAAATATCTCAAATCCGATACTTATCAAGCAGGATCGTCCAAGACGATGACCAGATCATCCCGGGATGAACTCCTTTAGACACAGATCGTACATATAAAAATTAATTCCAATTTGTTTCGTCCCTGGACGATGCTCTCTGTTTGGTTCGTCCCGACCCTTACAGGATCGTCCAGATGAAATTGATAGATTCTTCAAAAAATTTCTTCAGTTCGTCCGGACTAACAACACTAAAAAAAATCAGCTTCGGAGGGGTTTTACATATGTCACTTAGTGTGCACATTTTCCTCTTCGCTAGTAAGAATAGGCCCAACTAGCTCAACTGTGCTGATTAATTAGCCCCAACAAGCTTAGCCACCCACGAGAGGTCGACACTATGGGACTCCCTTTGAAGGGATTCCCTTGAAATCAATAGATTGTTATAAAAGACTTAGAGGAATAACCAAGAGCCTATCCTACATAACAGTTCCCCTATAATACCGAAAGAGCCTCAGTATCTCCAAAGCCCTCATCTCATTGCTGCTCGACTGATGTTGTAAATGCTTGTTTGATGAAACACAGACTTGAGCTCCCCCATAGTAGGTTTACTCTTCCATGATAACACTAATCTTAAATGTTTGAACTTGTCTATTTTTTTCTTACTTGTCGCAGGTAAAGGCACTAAAGAGATCACCACGACCTCACTAGTAGCTATCTCCTTTTTAATCTAAGACATTTGTCTTCCAAGCACCACTTACCTCCTCAACCACACTATTAGTGGCTCCTTTTCCTCATTAAGGTGCTAAACAAGCTTGGTATAAAGGGTTCCACAAATACTAGCATTGGCAAATTCAGTTGCCATGACTTCCTCAATCACTACCCCACGACATACCCTATTCTTATTGGCAAGAAAGGGGCGATGACGAGCTCATATGTCTCTAGAGCTGCTCGAGCACCATCGTCGACTTCAACACTCTTTGACACCTCCATTACCTTCTTCTCATAACACTCTTCTTGTCCTTGATGGAAGGCATCCTTCTTCGTCATCCTCTAATAGGAACATGCCAACTCGATCGGATCCATTCTCTTAAAGATCTTGTAAGATCACAAATCACAAAAGCAAAAGAGCAAAGTTTTCTAAACACGAACCCCTATTTACAGAAAAGCCAAACAAGAGGTGGCTTCAAATCACCATCATCAATATAAGTTCAAAAATGCTTCTTGAGACTATAGTAAATAGGTTAGTAATTCACATTTATATTTCATACTTACTATTTGGTAGCCTTATTTAATTCTTTTTTTTTCCCACTCCCTTGTCTTTTTTGTCAATTTCCCATCAAATGGTAAAATGAATTTGGGAACTAAAAGTATACTTAAATATGCTTTTTATAGCTATTTAAGGTAGTTAGCAGATCATGATAGAGAGACTCACTCTTTAAGGGGGGCCCACTTGGGGAACTTGTAGGGGAACTCGCTCGAAATGACAAACATGCATCACTCCCGAACCTTCCCAAGAGCTTCCCTTGCATATGATTGATCAAGTATTCCTCTCAAGACTTAGCAACTCGGCACTCGCCATATGCATAGACCATATTTTAGTCTACTAGGTCCATTCTCATAAAACTTGGCTAACTGATACCATCGAGCCATAGCTCACCCTTCCCACAATAGCATCCCACTTGCTCTTCTCTTCTCAAGCAACTCTAGAGCTTCCATACAAGTCATACAAGTTGCTGACCACATCAACCAACTCACCAGCCCCTCGTTTGCTTTCATCTCATTACTTGCTTGCAGACTCGTCCAAGCACACTCACCCTCATCTATTCCCACTGAAAAAAATATAACTTTTAAGGATATATATATTGATACATTTTTATTTAAGTGCCTTAACAAATAGCTATTAGGGCATATTATCTTTTCACGCTAAACAGAGGATTTTGCGCTAAACAGAGGATTTCACGTTAGACATCGTGGGATAAGTTATATTGCCCGGTTTTTCTTGTGCTTTCATCTTTCTCATATCAACTGCTTGCTCCCTTCGCAAAATCTCTTTTCATTGCTCGCTCCCTTCGGCTTTCATCTTTCTCATATCAACTGCAGCTAACAATCGTGATCACGGCATTAGGTAAAATGATTGTAATCACAAGCGATCTTTTGAATGTGGAGTCGCCATTGTTTACCGTTCAATTAAATTGTCTTCTTTTATTTTTTATTTCTAGGGTTCTTTAGGTTCTGGCCATTTCTGACCGATCTACCAGGCTGATAATTTGTAGTTGCTGAAAGAGGTAAATAATCTGCCGATCTCAAAATTTATCCAGACATCGGTTTGATTTTCGTTCTCTTCATTCCTTGTTCGATTTCTGTTGTTGATATTGTTTTGTGTTCTTTGATTTTCGTTAATCTAGGGTTTTTTTATTTTGGTTCTCTTTATTTTGTAGTGTTGATATTTATGCTCTTGTTGTGCCTTGTTGTGACGTAGCAATGCAAGAATTTTGTTCGATGAATCGGAAATACTCTTTCAACCGAAATTTGTTTATGCTCTTATCATTATTGATGTGCCGTAGCAATATAAGAAATTTGTTTGACGAATCAAAAATACTCTCACAACTAAAATTTGTTCCGGGGGCGCTGCCCCCGGAAACCCCCGCAGGGCCACTGCCCCTTGACCCCGCGACCTGATCGATCAGGTCGAACCCCGCTAGGGGGCGCTGCCCCCTTGGACCCCCGATCATATAATAATTTAAAAGTCCTATTTTGAGAATTTGTACTTGACTAAAACTTGATATTTAACTCTAATATCTTCATTTTCTGTTCGTACACAGAATGCAAGAAAGAGACACGCTTACAACCATTTTTTATTTGTTAGAAAAAATTAACTTCGAACCAATTTAATGCAAATCATGAATGTGAAAACACGACTCGATGTTTAAAGGAAGAACTGCACATTTAGAACTATTTTACCTTTAAGAAATTGACAAAAACATTTATTTGTTAAAAGCTATATTTATTATTTTATTTCTCTTATGTTAGCAAACACAATCGATGCAAAAATCATTCTCTCAAATCTATCATTATATTGTCTGAAAATAAATTTAGAGATATTTATGTTGTCTATTTGCTCTACAATATTCTGAAACTAGATAAATAATATTTTTCATTTCTTTGAATGTCTAATGCCACTGTCTAGGGTTCATAACATTTTTTTTTCTTCTTTTAATTTCTAGGTTTCTTGAGATTCTCTCAATTTCGAAACGATCGAATAAAAGGCGAGTGTTTGTAATTGCTGAAAGGAAAATATTTCGTTAATACTCATCCGAACGTTGGTCAGGTAAATATTTTGTTGGTCTTAATTCTCATCCGAACGTTGGTATGGTTATATTTCTCTTAGTTTTCTTGTTCGATTGCTTCCTGTTTGTAACAACCTGTTCCTTTAGAGTTTATACTTTGCTTTACTTGACTTGATTACAGTCTCATGAGATCATTACATTAATTTTTTCGCTTACAATTTAAAAATACCCTTATAACTGAAATTTTTTTTCACTTACAAAGGATGTAAAAATATCCTGGCGGGGATCGACAATTTAAAAATCCCATGGCTGTTACTTTTTCTAGAGTTTATGATTTTGAAGATTTTTTTCATCCTGTAATTTAGGGATTCTTCATATGTCTATTTGGGATGGTGAATTTTATTCTTGGTGATTTGGAATATGATCACAATATGCTCTGATATGATACCCAGTCTTGGATCTGGGAATGAGGAGTATGAATATGGAAGCCCTTCTTCTCTAAACCTGGATAAAAAGGGGTATATGTTTCAAGCATCAAGATTATAAGTTTCCTTAGACTTGAATCACTAATAGGTTATAGGTTTCGTAATCAAGGCTACAAGGAAGCCTTGATTAGCAAATGAAATGTGGAGTGAATCAAAACTCTGTTGGAGTTTTTGTATTACGGTTGTGGCTGATTTCATGGATTTTGTCATTGTTTCCTTTTTAGCTCCATGGTTGCCTTTATTTATGAAGCCTGAGGTTCTTCTGTTGCAAAGGCTTGGTTTATTTTCTTTAACTAGACAATGATGGAAGTTGTTATTATTGATCCATTCCCTATGAGGGCCATTTCTGCAACCAGCTTTCATGGAAGGCAGTTTTTCTGCAACCTGACTTCTAGGAAGGCAGTTTTAGCAACTTTGGGAAATTTTATCTGATGTGCAAGGTTTGGTATTTAGTTTGCATCTTTCGCATTTTGAATCCAGCTTAGTTGGTTTTCCTTATTACTATTTTCACCTATGGTTGTGCAGTAGCTGCCCTTCTGTGGGAAGCTACAATAAGGCAACTTGCACGTGATATTTTAGAGCTGCGAGAAGGAAAACACTCCTTAGGCTCTTACTCTATTTCAGTAAAGTACAAAGTGAATCAAAATGCACGCTGTTCTCATGCTACAGCTAAAAAACATTCTAGGTTCATATGGCTATATAATTAGAGATTAAGGTTCACTATGTTATGGAAAATAATTTGAATTTTTTTTTTTTTCCTTTTGTTGTTTGAGAATGATGAATAGGTGCATAGAATTACTTGCTAAAGCACTTGCAAAGGCTGCTGTTAGTATTGAGTTTGTCTTATTACTTCTCATTTGTTTGCTCTTAATTTATGTGCAATCCATGTAATGGTTTTTTTTTTCCTTAAACTGGGATACACTACTATTACAAAGAGATCACTCCTCTGATCTTTTGATGATTATGTGGCGTTACATCTTGTATCAGAGACACAGATATACATGCTAGCGTAAGCATCAGCTTAAGTAATTATTTTATTTTGTTACCATCTTGTACATTTTTTTTTCCATAACATCAATTTTTACTGTAATGGCTTTATAATTTAAGTGTGTTAATTATTTGGGCCTTAATCTTGGGGTTCTTTTTTGTTGCGTGTAGCCTCAGGTTTGCTTTTAGTATATTGAAGAGATTCATGCCTGAAGAAAAGATTGCAGGAGTGAAGCATTTTTCCATAACATCTGATTTTATGGGTGCGGTGTTTGATGTGCCAGCTGATGATGTAGATAGTTTCATTGAAGGTACCATGGACTAAACTTTTATCACTGGTAACATTTGTTGTGTACTTTTTGTGATGCTAATGGTGCTACTTGATGATTTCAAGTGAAATGCTTTCAAAAATATGATATGGAGAAAGCAAGGGCATTTATTGAACGCTATATATTTGACTTGATCGAGTCTCATTGGGTTAATTAAAACAATATCATTGCTGGTTTCAGTTCCCTATATGTTCAATGCATTTCTATAGAGCAAGTTGATATATTCCTTGTCCTCAACGACTGCGATCCACTCTGTAGCTTTTCACTTATCATGGACAAATTATTGTACATAATTCGCATTGAAAAGTAGTGAAAAAAAAAAACTCTACATAAATTTAATCTATTAGGACATCATGTGATCACAAATATTGTTTCATATGAAATATGTGATGATATATATAATTTCAATAGTGTTTTTCTTTTTTAAATTCATGAAGAATTTTTTTTTTTTGTGAAATAACTTATCTTATGTTTTTATTATGTCATGAACAGATTCAGGCCAAAAATGCTTACCCGTTTTACATTGATCCTTCTAATGCTCCAGCATTTATCAAATTTTGGCAAAAATATCTACCATGCTCATGCTTTTTCATTCATGAACACTTTTAATTTTATAAAGAATTGTAGTAAAACAGCAAATGGCTCATTATTTATTTCTTTGAAAAGGAGTTAGCATTTTTATTGATCTTATATAAATAGTTTTTTAATTCAAAACTTCTAACATGTTCAAAATTATTTCGGACTTCTCTTGTTCCTTGGAAACTGCTGACTTGATTGAAGAAAATGTTAAAAAAGTTGAGCTAGTGACACAGAGAAACTACATCTGTGATGTAATTGCCTTTCATTTCCTTACCCGTCGATGAAATCTTTCTTTCCTTGTTTTGTTCTGTGGATTGCTATTTTTGGATTATAGTTTATGATATGTGGGCTGTTGTTTATCGGTTTGTATATGTTGCTTTGTTTCATCATCCTTTTATAGATCCTTGAATGTTTTTTTGTTCGTTGTCTTTGGTTTGCCTTTTATAGTTTATGAAATTCCTTGGTGTTTGTTGCTTGTGGATTATGAATTTTCTGGTGGATCTCTTTAGTTGCCAAGCATGTGGTGTTTTTTCTTACTAAATCAATTTGAGGATTTTAGTGGATTGTATGAAATCAGATGTTAAGACTTGGTATTGCATATGTAATTCACAAGAGGAGAAGTATTTTGTGAACTAATGATACCAGAATGCAATAGTGAGGCACTGAATCACATAAAATATTTTTATATTTATTCTTTTGCAGTACAACACACCACCGTTATATTAGCACTGTAACTTCCCCATATATTAGCTGAACTTCAGCTGCGATTTTGGTTTTTGAATTGATTTGGTTATTATAGCGACGTCTGATTGTGCTTTTTAAATTTTTTTCTTAAAACTTTCTTATGTTTAGATGATGAACAATTAGTTGGAATCTGATTTGTAAATGTTAAATATTCTCTTTGTTGGGCCATCAATAGTGCTTTGTTAGCTGTAATTAGTATGTGAGCGGTTGATTTGATTTACTGTAGCTGAACCTCAGTAATCTCAAATTAAATTGAAGAAAAAAAAATTAATCAGCACAACATATGAAAAAAAAAACTTCAATGATTTTTTATTTGGTCGCAATTTAAAGCTATTAAAAGGGTCAGTTTAATTATAAACCCATAAATTGGATCGTTTAAAGGCCCTAATAAATAGCTTCCACTTTCGACATATTACTGTTAGCTTCCACTTTCGACATATTAGTTTTCCAATTCAAAACTTTTTACACCAAAATATCAGCTTCATAGAACAAGATTGGCCCTCTTCTAGCTTATGCTAATACCTATGTGATGTAGATTTGCTTAGGTATGATTTTTGTTGCAGCTACAGTTGAACAATATAAACCGTACAAAAGTATTAATATAATTTTTTCCTTACTACAAATCTTGCGTTTGAGAAAAATGCGGATACAATACAGTTGAATGGGTTCGGTACATTACAAATGTTGGATCATATGAAATTAGATGTTAAGGCTGGGTATTGCATATGTTGTTCACTAGAAGGAGAAGAGTTTTTGAATTTTGAGTTGATTTTGTCATTTTAGTGACGTTTCATTGTACTATTTTTTCAAAAAAAAAAAAATCCCTTTAAATGAACTGCATCTGTTGATTTTTTGGATCGTTTTGCTTGAATTCTTTTTTGCATTCTTATTTTTATTTCACCTGAACATTCATAGTGATTACTATCAAGAATTCTGGTCAGTCATTGATGCAATCATAAATAAGGCTCAAATGAAGATAAAGATTTGTACTGGCAGAAAAATTTTATTCTTTCTGTTACCTCATCTTCATCATTAGCCTTATGAGACCATGTTGACTTCAGTTTATGCAGTTTTTTTCCCCAATTCTAAACATGTTCTATTTAGTTTTACTCTTTGTCATAAATATTCTTCCTACAATAATTATACATATGCCACACTGGTTCTTCCATTTCTTTTCACTCTTATATATGCATTAACAACTTAAGCTGATTTTCTATAACATTATCGTTTGTATGTGCTACTCCATCACTATATCTGGCACAATTACGTTTTGGTGTATCCTAGCTGAAATGCTCACGGGCAGTATATTGCTAAAGAAGGCTGAAATATGCTCACTACCTTTCTTCAGGATACAACCTTGAAAACTTTTTAAACCAACACTGTACCAATCTTTTAACGAGTTCAAGTGGTAATTACTAATTTTTAGAGACTATAAGCTTGAAAATACAATTTTTTTTAAAAGGTTTGCAGCATACGCATGGGTCTAGTTACATCCATATCCTTAAACTTTATCTTTAAACTGGCAGAACGTTGTCTCAAAGAAGCGGCTTGCTTTTATTTCTTTGCACCTAAAACCTATAATCTTGGAAAGAGTAAATACATATATTGTCACCTATGTTACAGGTGTTTACTTGGATGCATGTTATGGTAGAGTGATAACTTTTGGGTATTTAATAATTTAACAGATGGTTTCTTTTTAAATGAAATAGAATTCAATACAAAGCACGGCTTGTAGAAGTGTTGAAGGGGACAAAAGTATTTGGACAACGAGAACCTCTAAAAATTCTTACAACTAATTAAATAGCTGCCATAATTGTGAGGTAGGTTACTTCATGGTGGTATAGTTTATCTATTAAAGCTTTTTTCTTTGTTTAAAGTTTTTAAGTTATGCATTCTTATCTGAAAAAGGCCGATCATTTTAAGATTAGAACATCTATGTATAAGCTCTGTTACTTGAACTGTTTCTTATTATTTGTATGAATGCAACAAAAAGTATTTGCAAGCTTATACACTACAACAGTTGTCTTCCCTACATTATTTTTTCATCATGTCATTGTTGTTTGTCAATTTTAAATATACCTTTTTTAAAATATTTCTAAAATTCGTTTTGCTTTCCAAATAATTTAATAGACCATAACATGCATAATAGTTTTGCATCTTTAAAATTGTCTATCTTGAACAATAAGATATGCCATGTCATGCATATAAACTATTGCTGAAGTTTTTAATCATTGATTACAGTATATGGACAAGTGGAATGCTAAATTCAAGCAGCCTCAAAAGTACAAAAATAAGGCACAATTGATGATCGTGACACATACTTTCCTCCAGTTGATGACAATGAAGTGTAGAAATTGAAATTCGAAGACTTGGTTGCTACCGTGTAAAGAAATCGTCCTCATGATAAGGGGCATTATTTTTTTTTATTTTCATGTATTGTTTTGTGAAGACATTTATTTTAATGGATTGATCATGTACATATATGAAGATTGAAGTAGAATTTTTGTTGTATTTAAGGTGGAAAATTCTTGTAATTTTATATTTATATTTATGAAATAAATTTTTTATTTGAAGAAAAATATGGTTGGAGATTAATTATTTGCAAATAAAATATTATGAGTTAACATAATTAATTGATAATTCAATATAATTTATATTAGATATAGCATATATTGAGGCATAAAATAATGTCATTTTATTAAAATTATTTTATTAAATTCAAGTGTTGGGAAATCTTATATCTTAGGGCAACTTAAATATGTCTTATTATTAAACATGTTTCATCAAATAAATGCGTTAAGAAAGTTAACTTATTATGACACATGATATGTGTCATATTTATTAATAAATTCCATCATAAAAACATGTTGGAAAAGATGGTCTATTAGGACACCTTATAGGTGTCGTTGAGGAGATTATGCCATCAAAATTATATGTCATGAATGTTTAGTTTTTATGGCACAAAAAGATGCCCTTAACCCTATGCCAACGGCCACCTAAGTGACACCATTGTTTGATGCCTTAATATATCATGTGACCTAATAGATACATATTATGGCACTTTAAAGTGCCCTAATAGCCATTATTTTTTGTAGTGGATCTACGTCACTGGGCTCACCTAGAGATGAATTGTTGAAACCTTCCGACCTCACCCACCAATCCATCAAGAGGTGACACAAGTCTAGGCTAGTGTCTACTGTTGTATGGATATTTTGTGTAGCATTGTATTTTTTTTATCTTTTCTATATAGCCTTTTATGTAGTCATCAAAACTTCCTTATACATAAGAGGTGATGTGGAACTATTTAGAGACTTTTTTCTGTACGCATATAATGAATACTAAAACAATTTTAAGACTCATAAATTTTTTAGCATTCCAAATATTTTCTCTCTATTCTCTCATTGGTTCTCATCTCATTTGCTCACTATGTTTTTCTACCTGCAGTATCCATTGATAAAATTGAATCCAACTCTTATATTATACATTTAATTGTTAAATTGTAAGTTTGTGTATTTGATTTTTGAACTGTCGGGTTTTGGCGAAGAAGAGACGAAGGGGTTTGCTTTAGGCTAGATAGACAAGGTATCTAGATTCGGGAACTAATACAAAGAAAGTTTTGCCAGTGAGGATTTCACCACATTCTTAATGCACATCTGCATTAAAAAACAAATTATTTGGTGTGTGCTCCTTGTGGCTAATAGACGAGAAAAAGTTTCACAAAGATCTGTCATGTCCATAAACAATGCCTGACATGATAAATCACCATTGTTTATTCAATTCAGCTGGGTGTAAATTTTATTACATCTTTCAGAATAATTAAGATTAGCACATTAATTAATTCGAATTTGTTCAATAAGATTAGTTCATCAAGCCATTCAAGTGGACAAAAATTCCAATAATATTCACCAATGATAACAAACATTGACCCGATTGTGAGTTTTGTAGGAACTTTTATTAGGTCCGGTGTAAGGACGTAGAGGAACGTCCGGTCGGAGGCAAAATCCAGCCAAAAAACTCGGTATTTGCTCGGTATTGCTAGGTATTATTTGATAATAACGAGGAATATCACTCTGTGACGACCAATACCGAGTTATACCGAGCTATACCGAGCAATACCGAGTTGTACCGAGTTTTTGCTAGGAAAACTCGGTACAACTTTTGTATAACTCGATATTGCTCGGTATAGCTCGGTATAACTCGGTATTGGGTCTTTACGTGATGGTATTCCTCGTTATTGTTTGGTATTGTTTGGTATTTCTCGTTTTTTGGCGGAATTTGGCCTCCAACCAGACGTTCCTCTACGTCCGGTCAAAGGACGTAATAATTGTTCGTTTTGTAGGTGTATAAAACAATGACAAAAATGGAGAGTTAAAATAAACTTCAACATGCAAGAATGCCCTTCCGCTACTTTTTGGAATATCTAGCGATTTTCGCTCTCTAGAAAAACCAAAAGTCTCAAATATGAGCTATTAGGAAAGTTTAATGTAAATTATTTAATATACGCATCTACGAACATATCATTTGAAGTTGAAGCTTCTATCATCCTCTTGATCACCAACATTGGCCAAACAAACATCTTAATAAATCTTACTTGCAAGCAGGAAATCACAATTGATGTATCTTTCATTAGTAGGCTGGATGTGATTAGAAATCAATAAGTATTTTTAAGCTCCACAAAACTTTAAAGTTCAAATGAGAAAACATAAAGTGACAATTATGTCAAATTAAATTTAGATTTTGCTTCGGATAGCTTAAATGTTTCATTTGGGATAGATTTCTTATTGCTTCTTAAAGCAATTTGTTAATCATATTTTTAATTTTTATAATAAACAACTATTTTAAGAAAAAGTAAGAAAGCTGTCATAAATGAAGCTTCGGACCACAGTTTTTTTTTCAGCTTTTAATAATTTTTTTAATAAAAAAGTAGTTTAAAAAAATAATAAAAAAGTCATACAAAACGAAGCCTTAGTATAATAAAGCTATGGATTCTTAGGTAAATACCTTCTCTCTCACCCAAAATATTAGAGAGGACGATGGCACTACTAACAAGATATCAACAACTAAAAATTATGAAAGAATTAAACATAAAAACAAGAGATAATAAATATGCAATCTTTCATCTATAAATTATGTTTGGCTGGCAACACAAGCAAATGACAACATAAAAGAAACTTAAAGGCAAATTGACTGCAGAATCAAACCTATTAACACAGTATCATTGAGTATCTTCAAATCTGGATAAAAAATCTCATTCATGAATTAAAGATCTTCGAGAATGCTCATATCTGGATCAAAAACCTTATATTTAAGTCAAAACTCTTAGATAAAAATCGAAAACCTTATATTTGATAAAATATAATGACCTGGTTAGAAGCCTCATATTTCGTTGAAAATATTATATATATATTTTACTGACTAGCCTAATAAATGAAAATCTTATATTTAGGTAAAATATTATAGCTAGCAAGGAAAACTTATATTTAGATAAGAAAACCAATGTCCAAATTAAATATCTTACATATAAGTACTAAAACAACTTATATTTAAAGAATAAATGTTTCAAGAGATCTTTGTACGTTTTTATAGCATCAAATCATGACATTAACTGTGTTCATTAATTAACTTCAAATTGAATATAACGAATAGAAATATCAAAATAACAAAATTTCATCAGTGTACGGATGAATAATCTTGTACTTCTCAAAATGCTTATATTGAGCTCCAGTCAAACTAGCTGGTTAAAATATGTTAATCTCATGAGAAAATTATATCGGACAAGACAATCCGTAACTATATATAAGATTATCTTACATCTAAAAAACTTTAATGCATATCTCATGAAATTAATGAGATATATTTAGCATCTCTCCAGACTATAATATTCAAATAAAAATTTCCATATCCATCACCGTAAGAAAATCTTTAATAAAACTCTTCATCATTATATAATTGTAAAACTAACTAATGATCAGAAAAATTCTATGTGATTGATTAAAGATTATTAGGTGTGAAATTCGAATGCATTCGAAGATAAATCTGAATGAGCCACGTAGTGAATTTATCGGGCCATGCACAGAATTCACTTCCGAACCGCACAAAATAATTTCTGGTGATGGAGACGCGTAGCTCCGTGTGGGAAACTAGATCTTGTCAATATTCTCGTCCTCGAAGTCGATGTAGTCGTCTCCGGCTCCTTCGTCCTCATCGTCTACGCCACCAGCGATGCCCTCGTTGAGGCGAGTGGTTTCTGGGAGCTCGCCATAGGCTTTGAGAAGGCGGGCCTCGTCAGGCATGTATTTGAAGATGACATCAGCCTTGTCGTTTTGGAAATCGCGGAGACCGACGAGAACTATATCGCCGGCGGCAATCCAAACCTTCTTGTGCATCTTGCCGCGGATGTGACAAAGGCGTTTGGTTCCGTCGATGCACATGACCTCGCAACGAATTTTTATTGCCTCCTCCCACCTGACGCATCTCTACGTTCGGTGTGCCTTTATAACGCGACATCTGGCAGTTACTTTACCCATTTTGACCCGACGACAGCCCATATACTTTTCGATATTTTTTAATATTTTTCGGGTTGGCCCGTCGTAATATACATGAGAATGGCGGGAAAATGAAAAAGTACGCTGCTTTTACCCATTGTATTAAAACCTTCTCTGTATTTAACCTAAGATGTTGTACAGGATATCGTTCTACAGTGTCTACGATTCCCATAATTTTTATTTTTTCTGACGTAGAGAAATAGTTCAGTATTTTAGGAGATGGAAGGATCGACTGAAGGTTCTTGTTTCGAAGACTTCTTTTTCTGCGAGGAAACTCAAACTTTAAGCTATGATGAAGGTTTTTCTGATTTAATATTAGTAAGTATTTTAAGTATACTGTTTGTTTTTATCAACGTTTTACTGTTTCGAACTCGGTATTCTATATTATATATGCGTATACGTTCGGTACTGATTATAATGGATTGGTACAATATCGGTACGCAGTTGTACCGTGCTAAACCTCTCAATACCGAGCAATACCGAGCTATATTAAGCTATACCGAGCAAGAATGGCCTACCTCGGTATAAGCTCGGTATTGAGTACTATATATTGTACCGAGCTAAACCTCTCAATACCGAGCAATACCGAGCTATATCAAGCTATACCGTGCAAGAATGGCCTGCCTCGGTATAAGCTCGGTATTGAGTACTATATATTGTACCGAGCAAACCCTCTTCATACCGAGCATTACCGAGCGATACGAAGCCATACCGAGCAAGAACGGCTTAACTCGGTATAAGGTCGGTATTGAGTACTATATATTGTACCGAGCAAAACCTCTTTATACCGAGCATTACGGAGCGATACCAAGCCATACCGAGCAAGAACGGCTTACATCGGTATTGCTTGGTACTGAGTAGAAAAAGTCGGTATACGATCGGTAATTATATCAAAGTAATTATAATTTAATATGGATGTTTGAATATTTATTAGGGTGTTTACAATTGCGAGAAAGATGCATATGAGAAATATTGTCAGTATGCGCATTCGACCGGATTTAGTGTTCGGAAAGAACATCACCATTTCTGGCCAAATACAAGGTTAATCAAATCAAAGGATTTTGTGTGTTCTAGAGCAGGTTTCAAGAAGGAGAATGAAAGTGGTACTAAGTTAAAATATCGGAGATCATTTACAAGAACAGGATGTCCAGCCATGGTTAGATTTTCGGTGAGTAAAGATGGGCTTTGGTCAGTGCATAAATCTATAGAGAGTCACAATCACGAACTAGCTAGGCCGGATGATCAACATTTGCTTCGGTCGGCAAGGTCAATTAGTGATGATAATGCAGCTGTTTTGAAATCTATGACAGAAGCAGGTATAAGAACTGTTGATGCATTTACGTACCTATCTGATGAAGTTGGAGGTGTGGCTAATCTTGGATTTACGAAGCGCGATGCGTACAACCATATCCAAAAAGAAAGAAGAGCGAAGTTTGAAAGTGGAGACACTAACTCACTGATCAAGTTGTTTAAAGAGAGGTCGTTAGATGACCATATGTTTGCATGGGATGTTGAAACAGATGAAGACGGATGTTTGTTGAATTTCTTTTGGGTTGATGGTTTGGGTAGAATTGATTATGACTGTTTTGGAGATGTGATTATATTTGATACTAGTTACCGTTTAAATAAATATAACTTATGTTGTGCCCCAATTGTTGGAGTGAACAATCACAGGCAGAATGTTCTTTTAGGAGTTGTTTTTTTATCTGATGAGACAATAGCTTCTTTTACCTGGCTTTTTCAAACATTTATAAGAATCATGGATAACAAACATCCCATTACCATTTTTACTGATCAGGACCAAGCCATGGCTAGGGCAATAGAGATTGCATTGCCTAATACACGACATCGATTGTGCCAATGGCATCTATACAAGAAAGCACCTTCAAAGGTATGGTGTTTTAACAGTAACAACAGAGTTAAATGCTTATTTTATTACTGTTTCAGACATTGTGATTCAGCTGAGGAATTTGACAGCAAATGGACGGAAATGATATCAGAAGGAGAACTCCAAAATAATCAATGGTTGAGTGATCTTTACAAAATCAAGGAGAAGTGGTCAACTGCATTCAATAAAGATTGTTTTAATCTTGGTATTTTATCAACCCAAAGGAGTGAGTCAACCAATCATGTATGCCATGGTTATTCCAAGCAAACAAGTACTATCACGGAGTTCTTCCTCGGTTTGGAGAAGATTATGAGGATTTGGCGTCGAAATGAACAAGATGAAGAATTCAAATGTAGTCAAACTGATATAGTTCCATATATGAAAAGTAGTTCAGTATTGAAGCAAGCTGCAAAATTTTATACAAGGAAATTGTATGGATTTTTTGAAGAGGAGTTCTTACATGGACTTGGTGGATTATGCGTTGATAGTACTTCATCAGATTTATCAATGTTTTCTGTTTGTAACATTGACAGCTCCATTGACTCACACAGATGGATAGTTAAAATCAGTTCAATTGAAGGTACCATTGAATGCACATGTGCTAAGTTTGAAATGATGGGAATATTATGTGCACATTGCATGAGAGTAATGAGACAGTTAGACATTATTAATATTCCCATTAAATATTTACTCCCTAGATGGTCAGTCACTGCTCGAAAAGATTTATATTCTGGAGGTAAGATCCCAACTCTTTGTAGTAATGCCTTTCAACTAATTTCGGGTGATAGCAACTTGATTTTCAGAAATTATGCATGCCGTTTTGCATATAAAATTAGCACAGAAGCACAAGGTAATAAAGAAGCTGAGAAGTGTGTCATAGATGATTTGAGTACTTTGGCTGAAAAAGTTTATTCCATCAAGCTTGGTAGTAAAAACACACCAAATTCTGGAGCTGGTAATGAAACAATTAAAGATCCAAAGAAATGTCGGCCTAAGGGAGTTTCAAATGCTAGATTGAAGGATCACTGGGAGAAGAAGAAGCCGAAAAAATTGAAACAAACCGCCACGATACCTTCAACAAGCTTACACTTTACAAATACAGAATCTGGTAGTCAATCGTCTTTCATGTAACTAGTTAATTTTGCATGAAATTTATGACATTAATATGATTTTCTGAATGTATAATTGATTTTGGAGTTAGTTTGTGTAATACCGAGCAATACCGATCAATACCAAGCAATTAACTCGCTATACAGAACTATACCGAGCCATATAAATCCATTAATAGCGAGCAAGACCTATGCACACCGACCGATACCAATCGTTTCTGCTCGGTATTGATCAAAACCGAGCAGTACCGAGCAGTACCGAGCATAATTTGTAGTTATTATGCTCGGTACAGATCAATACAGAGCAGTACCGAGCAGTGCCGAGCAATACCGATGTTCATTATGCTCGGTACATATCAATACCGAACAATACCGAGCAGATCCGAGCATAAATATTATGATCTCTGCTCGGTATTGATCATAACCGAGAAGTACAGAGCAGCACCGATAATAATTAGTAGTTATTATGCCCGGTACAGATTAATACCGAGCAATACCGAGCAATACCGAGCAATACCGAGCAGATCCGACCTTAACTTTTGGTAATTGTAATCGGCATAGATTAATACCGATCTGTACCGAGCAATACCTAGAAGGCTATTGCACTTTATTATTCCTATTCTAAAGTAATATGCACCATTTCGTTTAAGAAAATATTTCACAATATAAACAAAGTTTAACATTACTCTCATAATCTAATGAATTTTAGTACATAGCAAGTCATAAGCAAATTCAGCTCTATACAATGGCATATTAGAATGACAGTCCAAATATCTATACCATTTAATTGGTTCTTTTTGAATTAGAACTTCAATATATTTACAAAGATACATTCCGCAATCAACGCTGTTATCTTGTGTTTGCACGTTTCGAAATCCTTTAATTGGCCATTTCGTTATATTAGTGTCGAAGGCGTCGTCCGTATCTTTGTAGAAATGAGAAATCTGGAAAATCAAATTCAAGTTAGCATAGAATATTGATAAGAGTCGAGATGGTAACAAAAAAATTAGATCTAACTTACAACTTCTGGGAGTATCGCTTTATGTGTCTTCTTCGGTAACGAATCATAAAATTCCCACCTTTTTTTAACCAAGTTGCACAGTAGTAATGTCCAATGTTCTCCGTATATTATTGGTACAAAGATCAAATTTACATTCCTGATAATGTTTTTGTCTATATTTGATACGAACGTTTTTGTGTTCGAATCATTGTATTGTTTGTAGTATAGCTGGTAAAAAAGATAGAAAAAGTTGTGTGATTAGTTCGAACATATAGTTAAACTGAATAAATAAGAAAATGTAAACTACATACCCAATGAAAGCTTGAAACAAATAGAAAAGGTTGATTACGACCAGGATTAGCAGCTTCCTTTTGCGTTAATAAATGAGCAAACGCGTCTATGTGGTTATTATCAAGCTCTTCCGACATTAATAATTCGTCCAATTGGCTTCTATTTATTGATATATTTCCAAACTCGAAGATTGAATCACTCCTGTATAGAAAAAAAAAACAAATTAGTATAAAATGAAGTGCTCAATTGTGAAATAAGGTCGGATCTGCTCGGTATTGCTCGGTATTGCTCGGTATTGATCTTAATAACTAGTAATTATGCTCTGTGCTGTTTTGTACTTCTCGGTAATGATCAATACCGAGCAGAAATGCTTCAATTTATGCTCGGTACTGCTCGGTAATGATCTGTACCGAGCATAATAACTACAAATTATGCTCGGTACTGCTCGGTATTGATCTGTACCGTGCATAATAACTACAAATTATGCTCAGTACTGCTCGGTACTGATCGGTATTGATCTGTACCGAGCATAATAACTACAAATTATGCTCGATACTGCTCGGTACTGCTCGGTATTGATCTGTACCGAGCATAATAACTACAAATTATGCTCGGTACTGCTCGGTACTGCTCGGTTTTGAACAATACCGAGCAGAGATCATAATATTTATGCTCGGTATTGCTCGGTATTGTTCGGTATTGATCTGTACCGACCATAATTACTATTACTTATGCTCGGTACTGCTCGGTATTTATCTGTACCGAGCATAATAAACACTTAACTACAAAATGAAGTTCTTAATTTGGTATAAAATGAAGATCTCAATATGCAAATTGATATAAATCAACAAGTACTTACTTAAACTTGAATTGTTGAAGTGCATTATCTATTATGATGCGTTTATCTTCGCCAATTAAATCTCTGCCAGGGTAATCTAACATTTCAGGTGCAGGAGCCCTTGGAATTTCTTTATTTTCATCAACTTCATAAACAACCACCTCTTTACCAACAGTTTGATCAAATACAGGAACTTCTTCTTGTGTAAGTGGTTCTGGGATTACAGCTGCAGTAGTTGGTGTAGGTTCCGGTGTTGGTTGTGCTGCAGTAGTTGTTGTATCAACTGCAGCTTTATTAGGCGCTTCATCAGGACGATCAGCAGCACTGGCAGCTGATGCCGAGTCTTCGGGTTGCACTTCTTTTTTAATTTTCTTCTTCCTAACACCAGTAGTAAATGGTGTGGTAACAAGTTTTCTTTTTCGGTCATTTCTCCTTTGTACTCTTTGTGCAATTCCAGTCAATATTGAAGGATCAACCTCATACTCACTTAAGGTCGTCTCTTCAGATGCACTTGGAGATAAAGAAGATTGAACACACCTTTCTTTCTTGTAATTTTTGAAATATGAAGGAAATTGATCTTCAAAGAATTGCATCAAGAATTGATCTTTCTTTTTAATTTCCTCTTTTAAATTTGAATTTTCTTTCTCCAAATCAAACAATGAATCCTCCAAATAATGAATGCGATGTTCTTGTACCTGATTGGTTGCTTTCAGCTCAGCTACCTTCTTCTGGATGAAGTTGTACTTGCTGAAAATCTCGAATATTGATTTATTTATTATTACCAAGTTAGCTTGATCGTCTACATTTGTAAATTCAGGTTGTCCAGATGACTCAGGTTGACTTCTACTTGTAAACAGCTGTGGTCTGACTGGAGTAGGTGTAGGTGAGTTATGTTTGGGTGGACTCGACATCCCCACTGGAAAAGCAGGAATGGTTTCAGTTGACTCGTCAGTTGTGGGGCATGGTACCCTACTAGGGCTTGCCTCCTTTATTGGACTGGATGCTGGAGAAAGATGAAGCAATAAATCTTTCTCAGCATCAGTTATTCCTTGCAATTCCGTTTGTATCTGCAAAAAATATAACATTTCATTCAATTAAAACATAAATACATATAATTTTAAGAGTTAGTTGAATTAAAAAATGTAGTTTACATACCTCATGTTCTTCAAGGTCAGCAAATATATTATTAACTTCTTTCTCATTGTAAATGAAGTTGCCATCCCAGCGAGTAAAACGAGGCCGGGAAATATCATCCTGTACAGCATGTATTGTTGTATGTTTAAGGAACCAAATCTGTACAAATGAAGGTAATTTATGTTTGCTTTAGAATTTGTACAATAATCATATATTTATTGAACAATAAAACAATACTTACAATTAAAATCATTACAAAACCATTTACATAGCCCAAACCCATTCCCTTAGCTTTTTTGGTTGCAACAACATTGAATTCTTCTACAAGGAAACCTCTAATGGATTCTGGCCAATTGTACTGATTAAACAATTCTGGACTGTTGAGAAGTTCAAAGATGGATACTGGAATCCGAAAGTTAGCCATCGGAAAAAATATATTCGATAGCAGATATAGGAGGAAGCATTTCACTACGTCATCCATTCTTGTGCTACTATCCAACTTCTCAATGTCGTGGCGAATGTCATTTGATGTTTTGCCACTGGATCTCGCACTTCCAACGTTAAAAATAATTCCCCTGCTTGGCATGCCTATAAATATTGCAACTTCTTCAGTTGAAAATTTAATACTTCGTCCTTTAATAATGAAACTTTCTGTTTTCCTATCCCACTTCGAAATTAGCATATGTACGAGTGGAACATTTTGAGGCATCACAGGTAGCCTAAGGAACTGGTTTACATGCAACTGACCCAATCTAACAACCAAAGGATCTCCAAACCTCTGAACAAGATCATTACAAACTTCTCTGAACGTCGAGAACCTGCATCGAAAATGAATCTTTGGAGTATAACCCTGCGTAAAATCAAATTGTCAATAATGCTATTAATTAATAAAAATCATTTACTTATACTGACTAATATTTATTGCTCGGTACTGCGCAGTACCGAACAGTAGCGAACATTACTGATCATAACAAATCGCAACATTGCTCGGTACAGATCAATACCGAGCAGTACCGAGCAATACCGATCAGTTCCAAGCATAACATTTATCAAATATGCTCGGTACAGCTCAATACCGAGCAGTAAAGAGCAACACCAAGCATAATTGTTACTAATTCTACTCGGTACAGATCAATACCGAGTAGTACCGAGCAATACCGAGCAAAATTATTACTAATGCTGCTCAGGTACTGCTCATTACCGCGTTGTACCGAGCAATAACTAGCAATACCGAGCAATACCGAGCAGTCCCGCTCGGTATACTACTCGGATACACTTCAGCATGGAGCATTTCCGAGCTATACCGAGCAATACCAAACAATACCGAGCAATACCGAGCAGTACCGCTCGGTATAGATCAACATTGCTCGGTACCGAGCAATACCTAGCTATACCGACAAATTCCGAGCAGTACCGCTCGGTATAGATCAACATTGCTCGGTACTAATCAATACCGAGCAATACCGAGCAGAACAGCACGGTATACTACTCGGATTCGTTTCAAGATGGAGCATTACCGAGAAATAACGAGCAATACCGAGCTATACCTACCAACACAGAGCAGTACCGCTCGGTATAGATCAACGTTGCTCGGTACCGAGGAATACCTAGCTATACCGACAACTTCCAAGCAGTACCGCTCGGTATAGATCAACATTGCTCTGTACTGATCAATACCGAGCAATATCGAGCAGTACCGCTCGGAAAACTACTCGGATACGCTCAATACCGAGCTGTACCGAGCATGGAGCAGTTCTATACCGAGCTAAACCGAGCAATACCGAGCAGTACCGCTCGGTATACTACTCGGATACGCTTCGTAAACCCTACCATATATATATTGAAGAAGTATCTAACCTGAGGCATCGTAAAATCAAATATGCAGCGCTTGAAGATTCGCAGAAATGGAAGAAGCTGAACTGCCGGTTGGAGAATATGAAGAATATCGTCGCGTATAATGAATGAAGTGAAAGACGGTAAGGCTGTTCGAAAACATAGCCGTTTTTTTCGGGTCCGCGCAATAAAATTCGGGTCCGCGTTCGGGCCATTATTTTAAATTTCGCACGTGCCATATACCCAATCATCTCCGGGTCGGGTTTCGGGTTTTGTTGCTGCCAGATGTCGCGTTATAAAGGCACACCGAACGTAGAGATGCGTCAGGTGGGAGGAGGCAATAAAAATTCCCTCGCAACGCCCATTTCCGAGCATGCGGAGGACCTGCGCGTAGTCCTGTCCGTCTTCCTTGAAGACGAGCTCGCGCTTCTCGTCGTCAGCCTCGTTCTTCCCTCTCTTCCGATTCTTACCGCCCTTTCCCTTGTTCTTAGGCATGGCGTGTGATTGAGGACTCTTCTCCTCGACTGAGAGTTTTGATTAGGAGAAGTTTGTTGAATTTATTCTGTAAGCAATATGAAAGACACAGGAAAACAGCCGCTTCGATTGAGAAAATGAATGTGAAGCTTTGGTAATTGACTAAAATTCGAAACTTATAGCCGTTTCACGGACATACTAAAATATGGCAATTGTGGTCAATATATGCGAAGCATGCGAGCCACACATTAGTTGCCGCAATTAGTGAGATACAAACTAGCCTATAGCAAAAGCTTATGTTGGGAGGTTAGGTTTTCAATCCAGAAGAGGTCTTCCATAGATTTTGTGCATACCGTGCGTTGTGAATTTGCAGTTAGTTTTATTCAAAATTCTAATAAAAGAAAATGTGGCAATAGCCACATATCTTCAGCGATGTAATACATATGCTCGAATTCAACATGTTCATAAGATTGCGAATTGAGTTAATCAAAAAAATTGAGATCAAGCTAAAACTTAAAGCTCAAATCATAGCTCGCTTATTAAGTTAGCTTAAATTTGAGCTTAATGATGCTCGGCTCAAGCCGACACAACTAGAATGAATAGTTAATTTCTACATCATGTTTTTCACCGCTTTAAGTTTACCCTGATTTAAAAGGCCTCACAAAACTCCATTAAATGTTAATGGTCCCATCAATGTCTCTCTAGCAAGCTTTCATTGTGACTTCCTTATTGCTAATCAAATCAATGTCTTCTCCACCGAGGTCCCATCACATCTTCCTTGCCATCAATCCCAACAAGCTCCCATCACAACTTTCTCGTCACCAAACCCTTCTTCAACAAACTCTTTTGCTGAGGGATTGTAGAGTTGGGGACAAATCTCAAGCTCATGAGTTGAGCTTGAGCTGCGAAGTGATAAGACAATTAAGCTCAAAATCAATATATGAGCTCAACTCGAGCTAGAGCTTAATATAATCTCCTAGAGATATAGATTAGTTGAGCTCAAGTTATCTATAACTCAAGCTAGTTATAATTCAAGCTTGACTTGACTTATTTACATCCTTCTACAACAAGAAAAAAAAAAATTAAGGACCTTTGTATGAACAAAATCAAATTTTTTTTAATCATTTTTTAAATAATTATTATCTAATTATCTCTATTTAAAATTATCATGAAAACATCTTACCATCATAATATCATAACTAAAAATTAATTATAAGGGGTTTTAGAAGCATTAGATTTGTCTAGATAAGTGTAATATCTACACACACATAAAATAAAAATTTATATATCACTAATTTAAAGAAAATTCAACATATTTGAAGCCCGTCTTGACCTAATTTTTCATATTTGTCATTGAAACTTTGAAATTCATAATAAAATTATCAATTTTGATTCTCAATGTTTTGCAACACTCATAAATAAATTGGTTTGCAAGTTTTATTTTCTATTTAGGTTTAACGCTTTAAATTGGATTGATTTTGGTAATATGTATGTAATTCTCTGAAATTCTTATTAGATCACAATGTGGTTCCTCTTCGTAAAATTTGTCGCATGTAGACTTTAATCCCTATACTTGAAATATATGCACATATGTTAATAAAGGTCTTACAAGGAGATGCAAATTTGACACTTACCCTAAACCAAGCAGATTAAGTACAAGAGAGAAAACAAAATATATTGGAAGTTCGATGAAGGATTTTAATCCTAAGTGAATTGTCCTTAGGCACACCAAGAGGGGAGGAGGCGGATTGAATTTATAGTTTTAAAAAACTATTGCTCACTTTTAAAACAAAACATATATTTTTTGTATTTTAAGTAATTAAGAAAGCACGCAAAAAACAATCACCAGATGCAAAAGCAAGTAGACTTATCCAAGGTTACAAAGATGATGATAATAATTTAATCAACAAAACAGAATAACTATCACAGATTTCCACCAAGCAATTATCACAAAATTTAAAATGCAGAAAATAAGAAATCAGAATAAGCACACATGAATTTTATAGTAATTCAGTGAAATAATAACCTACGTCCACTCCCAGAGTCCTCTCTGAGTATTGCACTAAACCTTTGGTGTCACTCCTTTAAACCCCATAGCTAGGCGGAGAAGCCCTACAACTTATTCACCAATCTGGTGTGGCAGAGAAGCATAATAGAAAATACTAGAAAAATGGCTAGCATTTATCAAATTGAGTCCATATCGATATTAACTGCCCATGAAGCTACCATTTATAGAAAATTAGATAGCATTCAAATTAATTTACCTCAAAATTCGTATGTGATCATATAAGAAAATATTGATGAGATTTTAATGATCCTAATGCCTAAGGAGTGGAATCAATTAATTCAATAAATAATAGAGCTAATAATCTCTATTTTAATAGTTATAATCTGGGATGGAGAAATCATTTAATTTCTTTTTGGAATAATAATCAAAATAATACGACTAATTGCAACTCTTACCACCCAACTCAAGTAGGTAATTGGAACAAACATCCTAAAAATTTCACTAACACTAATTCTAATTATCTTCCTGGATTTAATTATAATACCCAACTTTAGTATAACAAGCCTTCATTAGAAGAATTTGTTTTCAAAATGGGTACACAATTGTATAATCATGTTGTTTTCATTAGAAATATTAAAAATTAATTAGGATAATTAGTTAGGTCATTAATTAATTGGTCCCAAGAAACTTTATCTTGTAATACTGAAATAAATCCTGATGAAAAGAGTAAAGAATAATACAAGGCAACTTAATTCAAAAGTGGGAGGGAGCTAGAAAATGTAACTAAATATAATGATCAATATGAGGTAGAGTTAAAAGTAGAAGAACTAGTAGAAGGCCTTCAACCTAAGAAACCACCTCAACATGATAAAGAAAAAAGAAAAGCTTCTATAGAGGTTGAAGAAAGGCCACCGGTACCATTTCCCCAAATATTATTATAAAAAGAATAGATATGCAATTCTTAAGTTTTATGGAAGTCTTAAAAATAGAACTATTAATATTCTATTTGTTGAAGCCTTAAAAAATATGCCTACCGATGCAAAGTTCATGAAAGATATCCTTAGTAAGAAAATAAGTTTTTGAGATTTTTAGGCCGTAGTGTTGATTGAGAAATAGAGTGCAATTATACAAAAAACTTCCTCAAAAGCTTAAAGGAGCTGGTAGTTATACCATTTCAATGGCTATGAGGGAAAAAATTTGCAATTGCGCACTTCATAATTTTGGAGCTAGCATCAATTTAATGCTATTGTTCATATTTTATAGACTTGATCTAGGAGTACCACAGTTGCCATTATGTTAGCAGACTATTCATTTACTTATCTGAAGGAGATAATAATGGATGTTCTTGTTATAGAAGACAAGTCTATCTTTCTTTAGATTTTATTATCTTTGATATGGATGTATCGAATATCGTAGGTAGAAATTTCTTATTTAATGGTAAAGCAATGATAGATGTACAAAAGGTGAGTAAACTATGACAGTGCAAGACCAAAAAAGTGACCTTCAATATGTCAAAGTCAATGAAATTTCTTATTGACAAAAATGAGGATTATCATATAGTAGACCTAGTTGGTGATTATGTGGAAGATTTATTATTCGATAGTTCTTCAGATAGTCCTTTGTACGAGGAAAATATTAAAGATGAAGATAGAAATTCTATTCAAATGATTTATCAAGTCCCTAGAATTTTTAGGTTTATGTTTGAAGTGCTTGATACCTCATCCTTAGGAATTTCATTGAAACCATCTATTGTAGGCGCACCCGTGATGGAATTAAAAGCCTAGCCTACCCATTTAAAGTATGCCTACTTTGGAGAAGAGAACCTTACTCATTATCATATCTACAAATTCATGAGAAGTCAGAGAGGGGAAGTTGATTTGTGTTCTTAGTGGGTATAAGAAATCTTTTGGCTAGACCGTAGATTATTTCAAGGGAATAAGTCCATCCATCTACATGAATAATATTTTAATGGAGGAGAATTACTTTCCAAACTGATCCTCAAAGGAGGCTAAACCCTATTGTGAAAGTTGGTAAAAGGAGATACATAAGTGGTTAGATAAATGTATCATTTACACCATACATTCAAATTATCACATGGGTGAGTGCAATTCATTATGTTCCCAAGAAAGATGCCTAAATACGCTATCCAATGAAAAAAATTGAACTAATACTAGCTATAATCATTTGTACTTGAAGAATTGATATAGATTATAGGAAGATGAACAAAGCAACCAGGAAGATCCATTTTCTTTTGCCTTTCATTGACTAAATGTAAAATTGGTTAGTTTGACATCCTTTTGATTGCTTGACATACGGTTATTCAAGATACCACAAGATTCTTATAGCACCACATGATCAGGATATGGCTAAATTTATATGTTTATATGAATTTTTTGCCTTTACTAGGATGCCTTTTCGCTTATGCAATGCCCTTGCTACATTTTAGAGGTGTATGATGTTATTTTATTTCTACTTAATTATGCAGGGCATAGAGATATTTATGAAAGATTTCTATATTTTAGGTACCACTTTTGAATCTTATTTAGAACATTCAATTTGGCTTCTAAAAAGATGTGTTAAAATAATTTTCGTTCTAAATTGGGAGAATTTTCAATTTGTGGTAGTAGAAGGTATAATCCTAGGACATAAAATTTCAAAGAAAGGTTTATGAGAGGATAGGGCTAAAGTTTAAATAATTTAAAACCTGCCATCACCCACTTATGTTTAAGTAATAAGAAGCTTATTAGGACATGCAGCTTGATTCTGTAAAAGATTCATTAGAGAGTTTTCTAAAACTTCAAAACCACTATGCCATTTACTTGAGAAATATGTCTCGTTTGAATTTAATGATGATTTCATAAAAGCTTATAAAATTTTGAAGCAACATTAGAACAATACACATGTTATTATTACACCTTATTGGAACTTGAATTTTAAAATTATTTGTGATGATAATGATTATGCTCTTGGAGCTATGTTAGGAAAAAGAAAAGATAGGAATTTTCATGCTATTCAAAATTCTAGTAGAACTTTTAACTCAATTCAATTTAACTATAAAACCACTAAAAAGAAACTATTAGCTTTTCTCTTTTCCTTTAATAGGTTTCAATATTATTTGTTTGGCACCTATGTTTTTGTTTATAATGATCATTTGACTATTAGTTTTCTATGTCTAAATAATATGCCAAGCCCTGATTAGTGAGGCGAATTCTTTTGTTGCAATAATTTGATGTAGTAATTGTTTATAGAAAAGGAATTGAGGACCAGGTGACTGATCACTTATCTAAAAAAGAGCTAGAAAACTTTGCATGTGATGAGTGTGAAGTCAATGAGATTTTTCCTGAAGAACATTTATTTATTGTGCATTCATATGGTATGCCTTGGCATGATGATATTGTAGACTTTATTATTATTGGTGTTATTCTTGCTGACATGTCTTATCCCCAAAATAGTTATTATTTGTATGATGCTAAGTTCTATTTTTGAGATAAGTCACTATTTTTTTGGGACGTGTATAGACCAAAATCATTAGGTGATGTGTCCCTGAGAATAAAATTGACTAAAAAATTATGCAATATTATAATTACAAGTATAGAGATCATTTTAGAGGTTTTAGAACTGCTTCTAAAATTCGTCAATCTAGAATTTTTTAGCATACCCTAATTAAGAATACAAATGAATATATAAAAACATGTGATCGATTTTAGAGGATAAGTAACATTTCAAGAAGAAATGAAATGTTTATTAACCTCTATATAGAAGAACAAAAAAGGGGGAAATCCTGCAAACATACATTTTACCCGTCGAATCCAAGAAATCCTCCGTAAAACCTGCCCGAAATCTCCCCGAATCACTGCGCATTCAGCGCCGTTAGCATCTCCTCTCCGCGATTCCTTCTCAAATCCTGCGGCAACTCCTTGGTCGAATGTCCACATGAGTCGTTAAATACCAGAGAGAAGGAAGCCTTCGGTCTTCTTCTCAACTGCACACGAAACCTCTGCCTCGATCGAACTGAGCTTTTCCAGAGCACTTCCCTCTCCGACTCCAAGTCCACCGTTGCCTCTGACCTTCCAATCCACATCTTCTTCTTGCCTCCAAGACATCCAACCTCCAACCAGAACTCTCGACCCTATTCCTCTTGCTTCCGACAAAATCTCCATACCCCAAGCACAAGCCAGCTTCCTCCATTCTTCCAAGCGGAAGTCCAGCCACCTCTAGCTTCCTTCGACCAAATCCCATCCCTGCGGCCTATACCTGACGCCCTCCAAGCCTCAAGACCTCTGTCTATTGCTCTGTACCAGTCGAAGCTGAGTAAACGTCCAACCCATTATCTCTTCATCCCAGATATATATATATATATATATATATATATATATATATATATATATATATATATATATATATATATATATATATATATATATATATATATATATATATATGAGAGAGAGAGAGACTTGGCCAAAATACCTTAAGCCCCACTCATCCTATCACCCTCTCTACCTGGAGAAATCCTATATTCCTATCTGCTCTCTATAAGCCTCAAACAACAAGGTGATTAAGGGAGATCATATTAATATCAATGAGGGTTTATTGCTATTAAATATCATATTTGTTATTATTGTTTATTTTATTATTATTATTAATCACTGTTATAAAGTCATTATTAGTGTCATTAGTAGATTATCTATGTATGTGTGTGTGCTTTTGAGAGGAAGAAAAAAAAAGAGAAAATAGAAGGAAAGAAAGAAAAGAGAAAAAAAGGGAAAGAAATACAAAAAAAATGATGTCCTGATTTTTGTGCCCTCCTACCTCGACGTTCGTGTCGGGCCAGCAAACTGCCCATACACGCTTTTCTCTAGCGTGGTGGGAAGGGAACCCTTTGTGACACCTACGACGAGGTAGGTGAGCAACCCCTCGGCTCCAAAATCTTATTCTCGACATTCGTGTCAAGCAGGCAAATCGCTCATACACGCTTTTCTCTAGCGTGGTGGAATGGGAATCCGGTGCGGCACCTACGGCGAGATTAAGATATTTATAAGTACCCGCTCGTGGGGAAACAACTGCTTCTTTTTTACAACAGGTACCAAAGACCCATACACGCTTTTCTCTAGTGTGGTGGGGATAAAGATTTCACGACCGCATTATCCTTAAATAAGGGCACCTACCGTACACACTTTTTTTTAGCGTGGTGGGAGGCCCAATTTTTCGTAGTATTTCCCTAAACGGGGGAGATGCTGGGAGGCTGTCAAAATTTCGGGTGAGTACGTTGCTATATTTAGGCCTGATTTAAACTCAAAAGAACAAGAACTTGGACTTGCAAGAAAAGACTTAGGTGAACTCAAACATAAAGATTGCTAGAATTTCAAATGTACTTTTGACATGAATTGAACTCAAGTGAACTTGCAAAATGAACAAGGACATGAATTGAAGATTTAAACTCAAGCAAAGACTTGAGTTGGACTATAGTGAACATGGAACTTGAACTTGAATTAAGTTTGAACTCAAGAAGAACAAAAAGGAACTCGAGCATGCACTTGACTTGAGCAACAAAACAATGAACTTAAACTATACTTGAACTTGAGCTCATGTTGGACTTGAGCATGAACAAATTTTAACTCAAATGACAAATCCTGGACTTGATTTGAAGAAAATTTGAACAATAGGAACATGTCAAAACTTGAACCCAAGTGAACAAATGCAAAGAACTTAATGTGGACTTGAATGAGTCATAAAGGATCTGGCTTGAATGAATTATGAGAAACAAGCTCAAGATAAAGGTGGAAGACCTATCCAAATCTCATCCATGCAAGAACTTGTACACAAATTCACTACAAGCTTTGGCATAAAGTTTATTGGAGGAAACATATTCAACCTATAATAAATGTGAGTGAAGGGATTGTTATTAAGCTCATAGTGTATCTTGTGAACTATCTTTAAGGACAAAAGTTTACAAGTAGGTTTGAAATGCCTTTGAAGACAAAGGATTTGCAAATATGATTTGTGCACGAATAACAAAAGACAGTGGGAGGTACAACTTGACTATGAAGTCATGATATGAGGACTTTGAATCATTGGACTCATCCATAAGCAACAACAAACATGAATTGTAGGAGATGTGATAACCTACCTTTATGTCATCATGCAAGATCTAAATGAAGATATCAAAAGTTGTGATCATTCAAATGCATGCCAAAGAACATCTTATGAACCATATAAAGATGATGAGGGTTGATGTGTATATCAATCATATGAGCAAATACAATTGTCCACTTGCACATAAAAGTGGGTTCGCAAGCATGCATCACCACGGATATTTCTAAATTCATCATACATGTTCCAAGTATGATGTGATCTTTAAGTAAATAAGTTCATGTGAGAAAGAGCTTGATCTTCATGCATTAAACCATGATAGCTCTTATTACATCTATGTGCAAACACTGATGAAAGATCGTAGATATTAGAAGAAATTATAGTGTGACCATAAGTGACTGTAAAAGGTCCATCATGTACACAATGATCCATCTATAAGCATCTATAATTAAAGCAGGAGATTCATTAGTGCATTATAATCCACTTGCAGAAAGCAATAATTAGTGCACGACAGTCTACATGTATAAAGCAACGAACAATTCTATTCAGAAGCTGCTATGCCATGCCACCGGATTTGCAACACTCGTACAAGCAGACAGAAGGAGTCCACAAACTACAATGCTATGCCAACGGATCCACAACATGCATACAAGCGGACAGAATGTGTGAACAAACTTTTAAGTAGAGCTTTGCATTCAAATGATGCTTTCCTGCTCAATTGATCAAAGCTAAATATTTTAAAATACCCCTGCACGTACACCCTGATTTGTATACACATAGGTACACTAAAGGGGAAAATATAATCATGAACCGCATGGGCCCCGGTGAGCTTGTTATTTGGTACACACGTGACGTCTAGGGATGCTACACGGGTCAATAAATTTGAACCCGATCCTCCTAAGCAGGTAAATAGGAGTTGATAATGTTCAACAAATATATACAAAATGCCCCCAAACACCTTCATGGTCCCCGGCGAGCATGTTATTGGTACACACGTGATGTCTAGGGATGCTGCACAGGTCGATAAGTGAATTCAAGTTCAAACTCGATCATTCTATACGGTTCAATAGAAGTCGATAGGGTTTGAACAATCAAATAAGTATACGGTCACGATGGCTGGTATATTTGTTTTACTACATTCATATTAGGCCGTCAAGGTCTATAATAATGAGAATTTACTAACGAATGATCAAAGCCTACAAAACCCGATCCCCTATCAGCATGTTGATAGGGTTGATAATATTTAAGACATAAATATTCTCAAATGACCCCTAACACCCCTATGATGACCGTGTTGAATGTCTATCTCAACCGGAGGGGTTTACGAATATTTTAAATATCTTAAAAAATGCCATCCCAAGGGTCCCCATAATCCAAATAAAAAAATCTAAAAATCCCAAAATCTCAAAAATATTTAAAATTGAAATCCAACTATCAAATAACTTAAAGCAAAATACATCCGCCCTCCACAACAATTTGCCGAGGTAGATAAATTAACATTTACTTCAGGTCATAAAGAGCTAGTGCCTAGTCAAAAATATCACTATGATTCATTCTCAAACAATCTCCTGTCAGTAAGGATGTGGTACATATCCTCTAACTAAAAATTTTGCCACCAACTGGCACTGCAGGATAAACAGTTATGACCCGGGGCCCTCTAAACCAAGTGGTTTTGCTGCTAAATGGCACAACGAAATACCGATTATGGCCAGAGCCAATACACTCCTTATTGGTATTAAATCTTTGAGATATAAATCAATAAGATATGATCGATAGGGCATAAATTCCTCTGTTATCTAAGGTGGATTCAAATTTGTCCCCTTAGATAAATATCCACCCCAGGTGTATAAGGTACCCTTGAACGGAGAAATGCATGACTGCTGATAAGGATCCTTCATTCAGGTTGGGTCGACTACCTCCTCTAACTAAGTAGACCAAGGACCACGATGGTCCAGAACGACAGAACCATGAGATCTTGATCGGGTCCATCATCCATTCCCCCACCATCTGCTTTAAGTGCAAGAATGTGAAATCTCCAATTTAAAATATCAAATTTCCAATTCTCTAAACACCTTAAATTTCAAATGTTCATTGCTGCTACTATATGCCAGATACACGTATAAATCTACGTATATGATTGATGATTAGCCTTAATTGAAAGTTCTCTCTTGTGATCGAGAGGGGTAATTAAGTATAGGGGCTTGCGCCTATAGGAAATCAGAACTCAGATTATAAAGTCCTCAAGAAAATGAGGGCAAAATCTCTGGGTAGTGACTTATCTACAAACCCATCTGCCTTCCAAAATTTACCCTGGAACTTAATTCCGTTAAAACTCCCTCGTCGAGATAAAAACCAAACATTGCACGGCGGGTAGGTCGGACCTGAACTTTCGGAGCCCAAAGATTTCTGGCGACTCCACTAGGGATTGGTTTCTCTTTCCATCTTTGACTAGTCGTCTAAATGCTATAGTAGTAGTAAAAAATAATGATAATGTTGAGCTCTGTACGGTGAACATTAGGACGTGACACTTGGTCCCTATGTCCAAAAAACTCATCACTTAAAGGTCTCGATATAGCTAAAAGCAACCATCTATTTGATGATAAAATAAAGAAAGAATCAAGATATGTATGGTGAGCATCATGGTGTGTCACTTAGAAGCATATCCAAGAATCCACTGTTGAAAGGTCCCGGCATAAGGGAAAAATAAATATAGAGACTCACATCTCTAGAAAATAAATATTCAAATAATGGTGTGACATCTAGTGTGTACCTCTAGAGATCCACAATTAATGAAATTTATCAAAAGTGGATCCTAAAGACAACTCCTATGTACAATGTTCTCGATGGTTGACATCTTGAAGAATCCTCAAGAAATCTTATCACTTCCCAACTATATACTCTTATACTAAAGAAGATCCTCGCTCAACCTTTATCAGTGACGTTCTTCTCAAAGAGAAAGCGAAGGAAATGAAAAAATTTCTTTGTGAATTTAGGGATTGCTTTGTCTAGACATACGTTGAGATGTCTAGCTTATCCCCTGACGTAGCAGTTCACAGATTAGCAATCAAATCGGATGTAACACCCATCAAGTAAGCTTCTAAGAAAATGAGATTAGAGATTGAAAAACAAGTGATCGTAAAGATGAAGAAGCTTATAGATGTAGTCCTTATTCGTGAAGAAATTTACTTCGGCTAGATTACCAATATTGTCCCTGTATAGAAGAAAAATTATCAGATTCGTATATGCAACAACTTTAGGGACCTCAACAACGTGTGTCTGAAAGATGACTTTCTGCTCCAAGTATCGGAACTTCTAGTTGACAACACATCCAACTATAAGATGTTCTCATTCATGGATGGATCGTCTGGATACAATCAAATTAAGATGGCACTTGAGGATGAAAAGCACACATCTTTTAAAATGCCAATTAGCATCTTCTGTTATACGATCATGCCCTTTAGCCTGAAGAATGCTGGTACCACCTACTAACAGACAATGACGCACATTTTTTATGAGCTAATACATCAAAAGGTCGAGTGCTACGTGGACGACCTTGTTGTCAAGAGCATGGATCGAAGATATCACCTAGATCACTTGAGGATTGTATTTGAAAGGATCGGAAAGTATGATCTAAAGATGAATCCCCTCAAGTGTGCTTTTGGGGTTTCCTCCGGTAAATTTTTGGGGTACGTTATTCGACATCGAGGCATCGAAGCTGACCCCAACTAAATTAAAACAATCTTGGAGATGCCGCCTCCCAAAAACCTTTGACAACTTTATTCTTTGCAAGGACAACTGGCTTTCATTCGATGATTCATATCAAATCTATCGGGTAGGTGCTAGCCATTTTCAAAGCTAATGAAGAAAGACATCCGCTTCAAATGGGACAAAGAGTGCTAGGAAGCATTTGATAAAATCAAGAAATACTTGTTAATTCCTCCCATTCTAGCAGCGCCAATTCCGGGGAAGCCTCTTATACTGTATACACCAGCGCTATAAGAGTCCCTTAGAGCATTATTGGCTCAGCATAATTAAGAAGGTAAAGAAAATGTGCTCCACAACATTAACCAAAGGTTGATAGGAGTAGAAATTCATTATTTTAAAATTTAGAAGCATTGCCTAGCGCTGACTTTTGCCGTTCAAAAACTCCGTCACTATATGCTTTCTCACAAAATCACTCTGATATCAAAGATCGATCTATTGAAGTTCTTGATGATAAGACCAGCGTTGATAGGTCACCTAGCCAAGTGGGCAGTACTATTACTATAGTTTGATATTACGTATATGCCATAAAAGGTGGTGAAAGGTTATGCCTTGACAGATTTTCTTGCTGCACATCTGATCCCAGCAGACTCTCCACTCAATGATGATTTGTCCAATGAGCAGATCATGCAGGTCGAGGAAGATAAAAATCTACTATTTTTGGAGATGTACTTTGATGGTGCATCATCAATTAAACATGCTCAACCTCCAAATATTACAAGAGTCCGAGCCGGCATAAATTTTATTTTTATAGCACCTGAGGGATGCATAATGAGATTTTTGTTCAGTTTGATTGAACCTCATACCAACACCAAAGTTGAGTATGAATATCTTTTAGCTGGGTTGGAGATTGCGATTGATGTCAAAATCCAACATCTCTAAATCTTTGGTGATTCTCAACTTATAATAAATCAGGTCCTTGGTATTCACATGGTTGGCAAAGTTTAATTGACTCATTACCACCAGCGAGCCTTCAAGCTTCTGAAGCAAGTACCAAATGTTGAAATAGCTCGAGTTCCTCAAGGACAAAATGCTAAAACATATTTTCTAGCCAAATTGGCCAAATAAATGGTGAACATCAATGAGTAGAGGCCTATATTCATTGGAGTTTAGACTCGTAAGGTCTTAGAACCCACTATGTTATAATTCTCAAAGGAGAAGAGAATTTCAAATTTAAATAAGTAGGGTGAAACCCCACTTGACCCTCAACCTCTCCATCAAATCATTATGGAAAATTATTCAGAATGATATCATATGGCCAAGCGACGTAAAGCTAGTCAAGCTTCAGAATTGTGGTGGCATTATTTTGATATTGATGTAAAAAATGATTGGAGGCAGCCATTCATTGACTACTTCAAAGAAAATAAACTCCTAACAAAAAAATCTATGGCTGCACATATCTAAAAAAGGGTGTTGCGATACATATTTGTCAATGACACGTTGTATAGACGAGCTTTTGATCAAATGAAACTAAGGTGCCTAGAGATCAAGAAAGCTGATAAAGTGGTAGTAGAGGTCCATGAAGGACTTTGCGGAGCACATCAGTCAGGTCCCAAGATGGCTGCTAAAATAGAGAGAATGGGTTACTATTGGCCTACCATGATAAAAGATTGTATTGACCATACAAAGAGGTGCCATGATTGTCAGATTCATGGTGATGTTATACATCAACCTCCAAATCCTTTGCACCCAATAATAGCATCCTGGCCATTTGAATGCTGGGATACTGATATTATCGAGCCAATAGATCCATCGTCATTAGCAGGACACCAATTCATTCTAGCAGTGATGGACTACTTTTCCAAGCGGGCAGAAGTAGCTCCATTCAGAGAGGTCAAATCCGAGAATGTGATCAATTTCTTTACCTATAATATTGTCTACATATTTGGTGTGACACGCTGCATAATCTCAGACAATAGTACTACATTTAAAAGTACAAAAATCTACAAGTTTATTGATCAGAAAAAATAGATTTGCTGTATTCATCCATATACAATCCAAGGGAAAATGACTTGGCAGAAGCCTTCAACAAGATGATGGTGAAATTATTGAAGAATATCCGTACCAAGAACAAAAGAGAGTGACATATGAAGATGGCAGAGGCACTATGGGCATACCATACAACATATAAAATGCCAACCAAAGCTACTCCTTACTCTTTAGTATTCGGTATTGATACCGTATTACCATTGGGGATTAAACTACTATCACTTCAGGTAGCAATTCAGAATAATCTCACTCAAGAGCAAAATGCCCATCTCAGAATGGAAGAGCTCGACCCACTTGATGAACTCAGGTTATAAGCTCAACAAAACCTAAAAATCTATCGAGGAAGAATGGAAAAATCTTTTGATCGGGTGGTGTTCCCTCAGGCATTTCAAGAAGGAGAATTGGTCCTGGTGCTGAGAAGACTAATCATCCCACACCGAAGAATCGGTGGCAAATTCGTATCCAACTGGAAAGGCCCCTTCATCATCGATAATGTGTACCTAGGAGGATCATATCAGTTGATCCATATGAATGGTCAGAGGCCTATGCCACCTATCAACGGCCGATATTTTAAAGAAGTATCATGCTTGAAAATTTCATTTCTAATGTACTTTATAATGAGCAAAGTGTTATATGCATATTTATCAAAGCATGCATATATTTATATTTTGAAATTCTCTTATATAACAAAAATGTATTTCAAAATTCGTCATCAGATTGGGGCCATTTTAAATATTTGTTCGGGTCGATATCATGCTATATGCCGAGATCTCAGAATAAATATTTAAAATCTCAAAGATACAAAGCCTATCCAAAATGTCCCTATGAGATAGGGGGCATTTTAAATATTTATTTGGGTCGATATCGTGCTACACGCCGAAATCCCTAAATGAATATTTAAAATCTCAAAATTCAAAATTTATTCTTTTATAAAATGTCCCTGTGAGACAGGGGCATTTTAAATATTTATTCAGGTCGACATCGCGCTACATGCCGAGATCCTCGAATAAATATTTAAAATTATCAATTCAAATGTTCTTTTATGCTAAAGAATACAACATACTTATTTTTCAAAGTATGTATAGGTGATCTTTCAAAAGCTAGAGATATCACCTTCTTCAATGAACAACGACTCAAAAGTCAAGAAAAAGACTTTTGTGCCAACGCACTCCTATAAAATTGGGTTGAAGAAGCTTGAAGTCTTTCGACAGCCTGAAGTTTAAGGTTAAAATGGGTGTAAAAGGTCAGATCCAACATGCCCAAATATGGTCAGATCACTGGCAGCTCTGTCTACTGAACAAGCCATAAGAAATACCGTAGTAGCGGAACCCCATCTTCGTCAACCCATTAATAGGGATTGTAGGAAGCACGAAGGAAAATTTGGCTCGACCAATTCAAGTGATCGTAGTCTACAAAATTCTCATAATCGACTGAAGAATCAAAGTTCTGAGGGAAGGAGAAATCTTGAGTAACTACCGAATGTACGTAAGCTCCAAATCTTAAACTACAAAGGAGAACTCCAAATCTACCAACTTCAGTAAAGTCAGCATTGAGAAGCACATTTTCCATGGCTCAAGTCTGAAGTCTGAATAGGAGTATAAGTTCAGATCCAACACGCCCAAATATAGCTAGATCGCTGGTAGCTCTATCTACTTAATAAGCCATAAAAAAGGTCGTACTAGAGGAACCCCCATCTCAACAACTAGAGGATAGGGAGCTATCAAATCTAGCTCTCCTAATCTAATGAACTCAAGTGACTCGAATTAAATCCTTCTCAAGTTATTTAGGATCAAGATGCTACCTACATTTGGTACTATCAATAAAATCTAAAACCCGCAAATCATTCAACAAATCCGCAAAGTATAAAGCGAGGATCAAAGGAATTTTTCTTCAACAAGTCCATCAAAGCATAAAGCAAAGGACTGAAGAAACTATCCTAAAGTTCACAAAAGGCTCAAATCTGAACTAAGAGGATTCCATCATGACCATGTCTGTTATGCACAAAGCTCTGGACCAATAACTTTTCGCCATTGACCTAATACAAACCTTAGGGTTTAGGTTACGGGCATCTACTCCTTCATCAAGCCCGCCAAAGCTAGAAGCATATGGCCTAAGGTATAAATCTCCTAACAAGTCAGTAAAGAGAAATCAGGTAATACTTCATCAATGTTGGCAACATAAAGCACGGGATATAAGAACCAAAAATCTCAAGACTCAAGTTAAAGCTACGAAAAGAAGCATCCTGAATGAGATCTATAAATGTCCTTATAGACTGGGAGCATTTTAAATATTTATTTGGGTTGACATCTTTCTGCATGCCGAGATCCCCAAATAAATATTTAAAATTATACCAAAATACACCATAAGAGAGAAAAATGATGGATCCTTCGTAAATTGAGTTTGCTATTAGCAAAAGTGATCATACATATGAAATATCACATCTCTATGTGATGGTCGAGTAGAAGAATATCAAGCAAATACAAAAATGAAAGAAATAAAGGTGACATAAGTAGCAAAAGAAGAGCAAATGGTGGCAATGCCATCTGCTAGCATTGATCTATAAAGTAACAGTCTAGGGATCTAAGTATAAAGTACTCTATCACTATCCCATGGATCTCTATTTTACCAAGAACAAATATATCAACTATAGTGAATATTATAAATGCATTTAAATAGCCACAAAGGCACAGAGGTAAACTCTTGGAGATCCGCTAAATAAAAATCTTAGTGTGACATCCAAACAAATTTTTGGAGATCCACTAAATTAAAATCTTAGTGTGACATCCAAACAAATTTTTGGAGATCCACTAAATGTCTTAGTATGACATCTAAGTGAGCTTTTGGAGATCCACTAAATGGAAGCTCTAGTGTGACATCTAGAATAGATATCTAGAGATCCATAGGGTTAATCAGTATACAACAAACGTGATTCGCTCTAGACGCGAATCACTTTTATTGGGGAAATTTGTTAACCTCTGTATAGAAGAACAAAAAAAATGGGGGAAATCCTGCATACATATATTTTACCCATCTAATCCAAGAAATCCTCCGCAAAACCTGCCCGAAATCTCGCTGAATCACTATGCATTTGGCACCGTTCGTGTCTCTTCTCTGCGATTCCTGCTCAAATCCTGTGGCAGCTCCTCAGTCAAACGTCCATATGTGTCATTAAATACCAGAGCAAAGGAAGCCTTCAGACTTCTTCTCAACTCCACACGAAACCTCTGCCCCAATCGAACTGAGCTTTTCCCGAGCTCTTCCCTCTCCGACTCCAAGTCCACCGTTGCCTCCAACCTTCCAATCCACATCTTCTTCTTGCCTCCACGACATCCAACTTCCAATCAGAACTCTCGCCCCTATTCCTCTTGCTTCCGTCAAAATCTCCATACCCCAAGCACAAGCTGGCTTCCTTCATTCTTCTAAGCGGAAGTCCAACCACCTCTAGCTTCCTTCGATAAAATCCCATCCCTGTGGCTTATACCCGATGGCCTCCAAGCCTTAAGACCTCCGTCCGTTGCTCTCTACCCACCGAAGCTACTTAAGCATCCAACCCTTTGTCTCTTCATCGCATAGAGAGAGAGAGAGAGAAAGAAAGAAGAAATTTTACTCCATACCTTCCCCATGACCGACTCTTGCTCCTACCCGACGCCAACAATAGTGTCGACCCCCTCTTCATCTCTTTATTTCATAAAGAGAGAGAGAGAGAGAGAGAGAGAGAGAGAGAGAGAGAGAGAGAGAGAGAGAGAGAGAGAGAGAGAGAGAGAGAGAGAGAGAGAGAGAGAGAGAGAGAGAGAGAGAGAGAGAGAGAGAGAGAGAGAGAGAGAGACTTGGCCAAAATACGATAAGCCCCACTCATTCTGTCACCCTCTATATCTAGAGAAAACCCATATTCTTATCTACTCTCTGTAAGCCTCAAAGAGCAAGGTGTTTAAGGGAGATCATATTAATACAAATTAATGCTAAATGATTGAATAGTTTCTTTTGTGCTCTTAAATCTGAAGATTACATGGGGGTTTCTACTTGCAAAAGTAGAAAGAATATATAAGATAAACTTTGTATAAATTATGAGGGGACAAAAGAAGTTAAACAATCTAGACTTAATATCTTATTGCATTACTATGAACTATTTTGCATGAAACCCAATGAATTTATTTTTGACATGTACACAAGATTCACACAAATTGTCACCTCTTTACATGTATTGGGTAGGGAACTAACAAATGCTGAAATGGTTAATAAAATACTTCATTATTTACTTAATAATTATGATGCTAAAATAACTACGATTACAGAGTATAAAGATTTATTTACTCTATTGACAATCTTCTTGGATCACTAATTGCTTACGAATAAGGAGTGATTCAAAGAAAGGTTGATGCATGAGAGCCACGAAAGGAGAAAAATTTTGCACTAAAGGTGGAGGAGTTAGAGAGTGATCAATTTGTACCTTAGGATGAAGACAACATCGCACTGATGACTAGACAGTTCAGAAGCTTTCTGAAGAGGAAGCAAGAGAGAAGCCAGCAATGGAATCGAGGTAAATTAAATAGAAATGTTAAGGTTTCAAATGATGTTATTTGTTATGAGTGCAAGAAACCTAGACATATTAAGTCAGACTTCCCAAAACTCAAAGCTACTCCTAGCAAGGATAAGATAGAGGAGAAACCAATGGTGAAGAAGGGCAAGAAGAAATTCCAAAGAGCGTTCTGGGTGGACTCAGCTTCAAACTCAACGGAGACTGAAAAGGAAGAGGAACTCACCAATCTATGCTTAATGGCTGATAATCTTGATCAGTCAGATCAAGAAGAGGTATATGAATTGACTTACAATGAACTTTTAGAAGTCTTGAAATGCATACATGATGCATATAGAAAGTTATAGAAAATGCATGCTAGTTTGAATTTAAAATTTCAGGAACTATAAAGAGAACAAGATATGCTTAGAAAAGATCATGCATTAATTGATAACAATCACATGAAATTACTTGATGAGTTTGATGATTTGAATAAGAACCATGAAAATTTAAAATCATCATATGCAGAACTTCAAAAAGAATTTAAAAATAGTAAGGATGAATCAGAGAGCAAATTATATCAAATAAATTACACAAATTGTATCTTGGAAGATATGAATTTTTTTTATAAATTAAATATAAAAGTTCTCGAGGATAATAGGATACCCCCAAGACTTAATGATTTCATGAATCCTATTTTATATCCTAAATTTATGCAATCCTTAAATAGACAGAAGAATTATAGAAAACTAAGAAATCTATTTTTGGGAGTCAAATATTATAATTGTGGATTGTTTGGACATATAGTTCACACCTTTACATTGAAGAAGAAAACACATTTAGTGTGGAGACCTACGATGCATAAACATAGACATATCATACATGCATCTGTTTATAATTTATAAAAAGGTAAACCCAAACTTATTTGGGTTCCCAGGTCTAACATTTGATGATTTTGCTGGATCATGTTGACCTCATTATTCGAGGTCAATTTCCCCGGAATCGACTCAAGTACCAAGGTTTTTCGTAGCCTAGTGTAGATGTCGCACCCGCAGGATTTCCCTTAGGTGGACACCTAATGACGTAGCATAGACTCAAACTTTTAAGTCAACCTAAATTAATTCGCCTCGATACAATCAAATTCAAATCATTGTAAATGAGATAAAATTAGTATTTTTAAATTATTTATATTTTAAAATTAACTTGAAATATGTATTTTTAAATTATCAATTATTTTCTAAATTAATATCTAAATTATTTTGAATAATAAACTAACTCCAAAATCCATTTTTAAAACATGAACTAATCTCAGCCATTGGATTTAAATTGAGAGAAAGTTTTGGATTTGTTTAGACTAGTTCAAACCAAAACCTCCCTTGATCTCTTTCTCTCCCTATTATTTCTGCCGAAACCGACCCCATCTCCCGTGCTCTCATTCATGAAATTAGCCCCTCTTCCTCTCTATCAGCGAACTGCTCTGGCTCCCTCTCACACACGCTCTTATTTGCACGAAGTCCAGCCTGTCGCCCCTCTCTAGATTCGCACGCACAGAAACCTCCCAGTTCATACAACCACAACCCCATCTCCCTCTCTGTCGCAAGAATCCCCCAGGCGGAATCGTCCCCCTCTCTATTCGCAGACCCAAACTGCCCATGATCTCCTCCTTCTCTCTAATTTTGGAAAACCCACAGAGAGAACCGCCTCTCCAGTTCGCAAACTCCCAGGCTCTCATTGGCATAAGTTCACTCGTCTCCCTATTATTATAACATATAGAAAAAATTCCCTTCCTCGATCATGTCTCTCGCACACTCGATCCTCTCTCAGTTCGGAAGAAGCCCAGACGATAATCCTCTCTCTCCGTCGCTCTCATGAAACCAAGTTCAGGGAAGCTAAAAGAAGTTCTCCAAGGCCCCGTCGCCTCCTTCCAACCGATCCGTGAAGCCCAGGTCGAGCCTTTCACCTTCTCCGGCCTGCTCCTTCTCTCTCATTAATTTCACCTTTGGGAAGCCTGACGAGCCCCTTTCAGAAGCATCCTCTGTCCGATCTCCATCCCTAAGGACCCCAAACGATCTCCTCTCTAATGCAATTTACTCGGTCAGGAACAGTGACAAGTGGTAAAATTTTCACCTCTTATCTTCCTCATCCCTTCTCAGTTAATGTTTTGAAAATCAAGAAAAAGTTGGCTTCTTTCCACTTCTTGAACAGATAAGGAGGATTTGTTCATTAATTTTCTTAGGAAAAATAGAAGAATTGCGGTTTTATTCTTGTTAATCAAAGGCAAGAACTAACTCCAGCTTCTTTCTTTAAAAAAAAAAAAATTTAGGGAGTGAGGTTTTTTCTTAAAAAAAAAAAAATATCCGAGGGAAAAATTTGCTGAAATGTTCATAAACTTTTATTTCTTGAAAGAAATTTATATTTTGAATTGATTTTTCTCTCAAAAAATGTTTTTAAGATCTCTTTCTTGAATTGTGAAAGTGAAGTATAAATTATTATTTCATCCTTTCCTTTTTTTTTTAAAAATAATTAAGGCTGCAATATGTTTCAGTTTCTTTAAAAGAGGTTTAAGGGGTAGTGATTACTTGTATTGATGTTTATTTAAATAAATGCCATGTATATTAATCACCTTTTACTGAAATTTATTTTCATTTCTAAGAGATAAGGATAGGGATTTTGTATTCTCTTCAGAGTCAAACTATTGGATATATATGGCTTGCTTTGAATTAACAAATTTCCATCAGATTTTCTATCTCTTATATCCAAGGATGATATTGTTTTGCATTATTTATTAAAACAAACTGTTCAAAATCAACAGCATTCTTCATCTTTCTTAAAATTAATGAATGAATTGTAGTTTTCAAAATCATTGGAACAAAGTTGTAAAATCTGATTTTGTCATTTTGATATACTTCAAAATTGATGAAGTAGTGAATGAAAAGGTAATAGATCTATATTTCTCTTAAAGGTAGAAGTTTGTCAATATTTCTCTTAAATGTGATGTGAAAATAAAATTAGGAAGTGGAGTTTGTTGCTTTTAAAGGTAGAAGTTTATGTTGGAAAAGTTTTGTGTGAGAGAAATGAAAGGTAAAATGTTTAGATTGATAAAGAATAGTATTTTTGCTATGTATATTGAAAAATGGAAATTATGTGATTTGTAAAGGTAAATGGTATATGTTTTAAAGTGTGATGCTTATGTGTTGCAATAAAGGATATATGTGATGGTTTAGAAGTAAAGTGTGTGTGTGTATCTTTTAGAAAGTGGAATGATGTGTTTGAAAAGTTACTTGTATGTGCTTTGGAAAACCAAATAATGTGTTATGTGAAATATGAAGTGTATGTTAGAATGGTAAAGTGTATGAAAAAGAAAAGTAAGAGTTGGATCGTGAAAAATAATGTGCTATGTTAAATGGTATTTTAAAGTGTGTGTTTGTTAATGGTTGAGGTGTTTTGGAGAGTGAAGGTGTATGTTGGAACACTAAGAATGGTGAAAATGTGTTCGTATTCAAACTAAACCTTGAAAGTGTATTGAAAAGTAAATCGTATGAGTGTGATTTTAGAAGATAAGAATTGTATATATTGAAAGTGGCAAGTGAATGGGTTTTGGAGAAGAAAATAAAGTGAAGGTCTAAGTTTTTGGAAATAAATTATTTAAATGAAATTTTTAGAAAGCAAAAGCACTAATTCTCTTTCTCTTGATCTTTCTCCCCTTTCTACTCCCTCTTTCTCATGCCTCGAGATACATGTTGGGAAATTACAAAGTGTAATTCCAAAAGTAAAGGTTCCGAAAAGATATTCAACCAAGCCAGTGCTCAAGCCCGAAGAAAGGTACGTCTTTATTTTCAGTAAATTTCAATTATTAAATATGCTTTCTAATACCTATTTTAATTTATTTATTGGTATGAACTACGAGGAATGGTACTGATCGAGTGGACAAAAGTACAAAGATCTAAAGGCGTCAGTCGCCTCTATCCAGCCGGGTAGAAGTGCTAAGGGCGGAACCACCGGGTCGTAGCCCCCTGTGACTGTGAGTATTCTAAACTTAGAAAACTTTTAAGGACCCCTTGATGTGGTTTGCGCGAACCCTTCCCTTTTAGGTCCCTGTAGTAACTTCAATTTAATAGGTTTTATTTTTGTTTCATTTTAGATCCTTAAACCCTTTTATACGCACGCAAAGTCGTAAGCGTTAGTGATAACAAAAATTTTCACCCTATACAATATTAGTGACATTTAAGGACAATAATTAAGGACTGAGTCTTAGAAAACCTAGACTTAAGATGCATGTACACTTTATGATAGAAACATATAACATAGAAAACTTAGTGACACCTCACCTTAGGATTAGTGAATATATTTTAATTTAAATGCAATCAATCCTAAATAATTGTTAAAGTTAAATAATAAATAAATCTATAATAAATGTAAAATTTCAATCAATATTATAACATATGATAACATTAACATAAAAGATAAAAATTTAATATCAAATTACTAAGAATCATAAATGATTAAATAAGAACTAAAACAAAATAAAATTTTATAACAAACTAAATAATAAAAATAAAAATAATAATAATAATAATAATAATAATAATAACTTAATAAATCATAAAAAAAAACTAAATAAATTATTTTAAAATTAATAAATTATTTAAAATCCAATAAATCATTTAATATATATATATATATATATATATATATATATATATATATATATATATATATATATATATATATATATATATATATATATATATTAATAAATCATTTTTAAATTAGTAAACCAATCAAAATCTAATAAACCATTAAAATCTTAATAAATTATTTTAAAATTAATAGATCATCTAAAATATAATAAATCATTAAAATCTCAATAAAGAATTAACTTAAATAATATATATATATATATATATATATATATATATATATATATATATATATATATATATATATATATATATATATATATATATATATATATATATATATATATATATATATATATATATATATATATATATATAATGATATATTAAAATACACTATAAGAAACAAATACTATTAATCAATCTTGATAATAGAAATTTAAAATAAAATGAACCTTAAAAAATATTAAATATATTAAAACTTAAACTTAAACATAAAATCTTCTTTGGCCTTTCAACAAACTGAATTCAATCGATTAGAAAACTTCAACTAATAAGTGATATAGGACATATCCAAGCTACACAGCCTACTACACGCACTTAGACTTTTTTGTTAGGACAACCGACTTTAGCTTTAGGTTAGGCCGGTGTTTACTTTCTTATTGCTTTGTGATGGGCTTTCTCGATTTTCACTACATGTTGGTTGTAAAATTGTTGGTGTGTTTGTTTACTTACTTTTACTGCATTCTGTGATGTGATTTGATTGACAATTAGATTACCCATAGGTTTGGAGCGACCTGGTTGTTAACAAAATTTTTTGCAGGTGGCCACACCTGTGCAGGGTAGTAAAGGGGGCTAATTAATTAATAATTATATAAATGCTACAGGTGCTTCAGCTGCTTAGCCCCCAAATAAAAAGAGTGTGGTCAAGTGTGGCTAATTGATTTAATTTAAATGCATATATATAACTACTTGGGATGATTTTTATTATAAACTACTTAGGATAACCCTACAGGTAGTCTATATTTTCTATTTCTTTATGTGAAATGTAATGTAATGTAAATGTATTTGAAAAAATGTGAAAGTGATTTTGAAAATAGGATATTACATCCGATCTGGAATCCAAAAAAAGGAGAATATACCTTAAATGATTATTCTCTTTTATTTGGAAGGCCAAATTAGGATGATTCTAATATCCAAAAAGAAAAAAAAATATCTCTTTTAGGGATGAGTTTCTTTTCATTTGAATATCCAGACTCGACGGATCTAAGGAGCTAGTAGAAGAAAAGAAGACGAAATGAAAAGATAAAAGAAAGAAGATGTAAGAAAGAAGACGAAGAAATGAAGATACAAGAAAGAGTATATTCCAGTTAAAAAATCACTTGCGTCATTCTTAGGATTAGAATCCGGGTTTGTTGTAAGTGGTGCCCGACCACTTTACTTTTTTGCAAATTCTAGGTGTAATTATATGGACATTGGTATTTGGATATTATATTCTGGATTATTTAAAATGATTGTTTACATTATTTGTACAGTAGTTTTTTTTTTGGTCCATTGCATGTCGTGTTTTGTTTTAGCCTGGATACGAATCAGAGTACTTTTTTTTCGTAAGCGTACGATTAAAATTCTTCTACTTATAATTTTAATAAAAATTTTTAGGCTCACATAGTAACTACAACGATCTAAAAACTAAGCTCGGGACCACCGAGAGTCAGTATAAACATATTATTACTTTCTCTTCCTTGTTAGGCACCTCCCCACTTGTGGGTTCTGGCAGACCACTTGACCTATGAGGGTGCAGTTCTGTCAAGGGAAAGTTGTGCAATCTCTAGGAAAAACCTATTTTCTAAGCCTAATTTTAAAACTACTTCATATTCATTTTATGTATTTGAGTCAATTAGCACGCATTGCATTAGATACAAATTAAAAAGAGTCTAAAATATTAATTGCATTTCTAGACATTTTTCACCAAACATAAGTTGAGGGGCCAATTAGGATCTGTCTTAGATGTCGGCCCTCAATTCCTTAAAACATAAACAACATCCCTATTCATCTTTCATAAAAGACTAGACACATGGTTTTAAAGCGCCTAGGTGGTTAGCTGGCTTCCCAATCTAGGCCAAGGTATGTCCAGATTTGCACATCATTAGTTAGGTTTGGGTCACTATTTTATAGTACCCAAATTAGATTTAGATTCTGAGAGAGATTCTTTTTAGATCTTAAGTCCTTGCCCTCCGGGAATATAATCCCAAATTTCTAATAAAATGTCAACTTAAATATAAAATTTTCTTTTAAAATGTAAAGCCCAACATAGGATAGACTGAGGTCGCCTCTAAGTTTCTCAGAATCTGGCTCCTCCTACATTTCCTCCTTTGACTCGCTAATAAATGTTCAACATTGAGCTTTCTACTTAAAAACTCTTTACTTCTGTTCCTTGTCTTCTACTTTGTAGTCAAAAGGGTATGAAATCACTACTTTAATGGAGAGTTTTCTTAGGAGCATTCCTCCTAGGATGTAATTAACTATAGGAGCTTGCTCCTATAGGGATTTGAGAACCTCAGACTAAAATAAACCTTGTTTTATTCATATAAAATAAGGGAAGAATCTTTGGGAATGCAGATGTCTTTAAAAAATTTTATTTCTAATCTTAAATATACTTATAGGATGTTATTTTTATCTTTTCAGATAATGTAATGTCCTGTTTGTTATATTCAATTTTAGAAATTATGAATTTTATAAAACTCATTCTTAAATATACTTATAAGATGTTATTTTTATCTTTTCAGATAATGTAATGTCCTGTTTGTTATATTCAATTTTAGAAATGATGAATTTTATAAAACTCATTCTTGCTTTTGGAAGTCTTGAAGAATGTTATGTTCATCTTTCAAGATGATATAATATTCTCCTTGCTATATCTAAATAAAAGAATGAATAAAATTTTCAAAAAAAAAAAAGCTTATTTCTTTTTTTAAACACATTCTCTAGAATTTCATATTTATCTTTCGAAATAATATGTTATTCTTTGAACTGTGTTTGATTATAGAAATATCAATTTTCAAAACCCTATTTTTATTTTGAATCCATTATAAAATATTGTGTCAGTCTCTCGAGATTGTACTTTATTCTTAATGCAGTATTCGATTACAAAATAGGAGAAATCAAAATCTGGGTGGTGAAATAATTTTTCCCACCAGATCAATCTCACACAAGGCCTCATGAGAGCATATGGTACCTGAACAGTGGTTGCTCAAAGCATATAACTTGAGATACTACACAATTTATATCGCTAGAAGCTATGAGTGGAGGTAGGGTTATACTTGGAGATAACACCACAAAGAAGGTGGTAGGTTCAGGTATAATTGGAAGCTTGAAAAAAAAAATTATAGAGAATGTTTTGTTGGTAGAAGGCTTAAAGCATAATCTTCTAAGTATTAGTCAGCTATGTAATAAAAATTATTATGTAAATTTTTTTCATACTAGCTGCATATTAAGCCTTAATAGTAATAATATTTTAAATGATATAAGGGTAAACAATGTGTATATGCTAGACTTAAATGGTATGAAAACTCCTACTGTTTTTTGTTTAAAAACTATTTATGAAAAATCATGGCTTTGATATAAGAGACTTTGTCACTCTAGCATGAAAAACCTTAAGAGGATTACCCAAAAGAACTTAGTAAGAGGTATACTAAAATTAGACTTTACTAAAGATCACATATGTGATGCATGTCAATTAGAAAAATAGGTGAAGTCCTCTTTTCATTCCAATAAGGATCATAGAACTAGTAAACCATTAGAGATTTTTTATATAGATCTTTTTGGACCAGTTGGAATTGTAAGTCTAAAAGGGAAGGTATACGGATTTTGTGATTGTGGATGATTTCTCAAGATTCACATGGGTTAGATTTTTATATTATAAGAGTGAATTGTATGAGGAATTTAAAATTTTTTTGACTTGGATTCAAAGAAAACTAGGATGCGAGATAATGACAATTCAAAGTGATCATGGAGGAAAATTTGAGAATGAAAAATTTAAGGATTTTTGTAAGGAGAAAGGAATTGATCACAATTTTTTTATATCTAGAACCACTCAACAGAATGGGGTAGTCGAAAGGAAAAATAAAAAATATTAATAGAAGCTGCTCTAGCCATGTTGGTAGAATATTCACTTCCTAAATATTTTTGGCCTGAGGCGGTTAACACGACATTTTATATTCTGAATATGGTGAATATTAGATCAAATTTAAATAAAATACCCTATGAGTTACTAAAGGGAATAACATCAAATTTGTCACATTTATATGTCTTTGGATGTAAGGTGTTTATACATAACAATGGAAAATCTGCCTTAGGAAAATTTGATCCAAAATCAGATTGAAGGGATTGATTTTATGGAGACTTTTTCCCTTGTAGCTAAACTTGAAGCAATTAAGGTTTTGTTAGTCTTTTCTTATTTTAGAGGATTTGAATTATGTTAATGGGATGTCAAAAGTGGCTTTTTAAATGGGATAATTCAAGAGGATGTTTTTGTAGAACAATTTCCAGGCTTTGAAAATTCTAAAAACCCAAATCATATTTTAAAATATAAAAAAGTATTATATGGATTGAAACAGACACGTAGGGCTTGGTATGAGAGGTTGAGCATCTTCCTACTTGAGAGATCTTTTAAAAAAGAAAGTGTGTTTATAACTCTCTTTTTAAAGAAATTAGGAGAGGATATACTTATTGTACAAATTTATGTTGATGATATTATCTTTGGATTTACAAATAAAAATCTTTGTGATGATTTTTCTAAAATAATGAGAAGTGAATTTGAGATGAGTTTATTGGGAGATTTGAGTTACTTTCTAGGTTTTAGCAATAAGGAAATTGAGGAGGGTACATTTCTTAGTCAGTTAAAGTATGTTAAGGACATCCTCAAAAAGTATAAAATATACAATGCTAAACCCGTTAGTAAACCTATGAGTTTCTCAGTTTAGTTGTATAAAGATCCTAAGGGAAAATATGTTGATTAAAAGAAATTTAGAGGGATAATTGGATCTTTATTTTACTTAACACCTACCCAATCCGATATCATATTTAGTGTTTGTTTATGTGCTAGATTTCAATCAGATCCAAAAAAATCATATTTGACAGTAGTAAAAAGGATTTTAAGGTATCTGTTGGGAACTCAGAACTTAGGAATTTGGTATCCTAAGTTTAGCTATTCATTTGAAATAATTGGATATTCAGATTCGATCTTTGTAGGTTGTAGGGTTTGTTTGAATAGTTGCTATTTGAATGATTTATATTTGTGTAACTTATGTAGTTTTGATGATTCCAAACATTATTGTTCAAATGTATAGTTATCTCCTAACAATTTTAGAAGACTTGCTTTTGCTCTTGTGTGTACTAACATTTCAGGAAAATCCGACTCCAGACTATGATAACTTCAAATCAAATTCAACATGAGATATTTTGTCTATTTGAAGTTTGCACTTTCTTTGATTTAATTTTGAAAGGGAGTGATTGTAATTGAGTGAATAAAACATTTACACACACACATAAGGAGATCATAAAATTTTATACTGATCGTATAGGATGATATTTATCGTACTAGACAATCAGTCAGTTATCTCCTATAGAGCACATGGAACGAATAGGAACTTGCTCGGAAAATTTTTTTCTAAGTCCTATTCGTCCAGGACAAAATTTATTATCGTCCCGGACGATGGGTTCTCTGTAAAATTTTCGTCCAGACGAATTTTATCATCGTACGAGGCGACCAGTCCTCTGGAAAAGTTTCGTCCAAACGAAATAAATAATCGTCCAGGACGATCAGCTCTCTGGAAAATTTTCGTCCAGACGAAATAAATAATCGTCCAGGACGATCAGCTCTCTGAAAAATTTTCGTCCCGACGAACATATTTTCGTCCAAATGATTAACCGACTTAGAACAGTTTTCAGCAGTTTCTAGAACCGACCTTGTAATAACCGTTCGTACTGGACGAACCTAGTTCGTACTGGACGAACATAGTTCGTACAGGACGATCAGCTGTACGAAGTTATTTCGTACACATATACAAATTGGGTCGTTTCAGATCGTTTAAGTAAAATCGTCCAGGACGATCCAGGATCGTACAGGACGATCCACTGCGTACAGAATTGGAAATTTGCAGTTTTTGGGCAGTTTTTCATGTCTTTTGTATAAATAGTCCAAATTAGACTGACACCCAATCTTTTTGTCATTTGATCTTCGTGCCTCTTGAGAGAATAGCCAAGGAGAGAGTGGAAGAGAGCATTCAAGGGAGGATTCCTACCATTGGAGCGAGAAGGCTTCACTTGGATTACTAAGGTAAGAGTCTCTACTTGTGAAATTGGATTTCTTCACTCTTTTCCTTCTTCCTTCTAGATTCTTGTGAGAAGATCAGTCAAGGAGATCCGGTTCTCTGCCGACACTTGGAGAGTGTAAAAGAACGACAGTTCTCTGCCCACACTAGGAGAGTGTAAAAGGACGACGGTTCTCTGCCCATACTAGGAGAGTGTAAAAGGACGACGGTTCTCTGCCCACACTAGGAGAGTGTAAAAGGACGAAGGTTCTCTTCCAGTACTGTGGATTGTGTGAAAGGACGACGGTTCTCTGCCGCACCGGGTAGTGGTGAAAAGAGTGTGTTGTAAAGGCTTCTCCGCCTTGCTGTGGGTGCTAAAGGAGAGTCACTTTGTGGTATTAGTGCAATACTCAGAGGGTGCCTCTGAGGGGTGGATGTAGGTCTGGTTATAGACCGAACCACTATAAATCTGGTGTCATTTACTTTATTGCTTTTACGTTTCCGCACTTTAAATTTCAGTTTAAACAACTCTGTGGTTGAAAAACATTATTCTACAAACTTTAAAAGAAAATTTTATTTCGGTTCAACTTTATCATTAAGAGGGTTTAAAATTTTTAAAACTACCAATTCACCCCCCTCTTGGTAGCCGTGGGACATTTACTTAGGCTTAACAACCTAATTACTAGACTCAACAAGTGGTATCAGAGCTTAGTTTCAAAATCATAAGTTTGAACTACTTTTTTATTAACGTAGATGACTACATTTGGAAACCGAAACACACCTGAGGGTTACTCTATCACTAGACCTCCACTGTTTGACACTATTCCTTTTGATTTTTGGAAAACACGCATGTCTACTTTCTTACAGTCACTTGATTATCGCATGTGGATGCTAGTCCAGGAAGGTTACTCAAAACCAACTAGATTAGTTGATGGAATTAGGGTAGAAACACCCTATGCAGATTGGACTATTGAAGAACGTGACTTAGCACAATTAAATGCAAAATGTTTAAATAGTTTCTTTTGTGCTTTAAAATCTAAAGACTACATGCGAGTTTCCACTTGTAAAAGCGGAAAAGACACATGGGATAGACTTTGTATTACTTATGAAGGGACAAATGAGGTTAAGCAATCAAGACTCAATATCTTGTTACATGACTACGAATTATTTCGCATGAAATCTAATGAATCTATATCTGACATGTACACAAGATTCACTCAAATTGTCACATCTTTGCATGCACTTGGTAGCGAATTAACTAATACTGAAATGGTTAATAAGATTCTCCGTTGTTTACCTACTGCATACGATGCTAAAATTACTGCAATTACAGAGTCTATAGATCTGAACATATATTTTTCATTGACAATCTTCTTAGTTCACTCATTGCTTACGAGCAAGGAGTAAGTCAAAGAAAGATTGATGCAGGTGAACCAAGAAAGGACAAGAATATTGCACTAAATGTGAAAGAGTCAGAAAGTGAACACTCACAACCTGAGGATGAAGACGATATTGCACTGATGACTAGACAATTCAGAAGCTTTTTAAAGAGGAAGCAGAAGAGACGCCAGCAATGGAATAGAGGTAAGTATAACAGAAATGGCAAGGTTTCTAATGAAGTGATTTGTTATGAATGCAGGAAACCAGGTCATATAAAGACTGATTGTCCAAAACTCAAAGCCACTCATAGCAAGGAGAAGGTAGAGGAGAAACCAATGGTAAAGAAGGGCAAGAAGAAGTTTCAAAAGGCTTTTTGGGCGGACTCAGCTTCAGACTCATCTGAGACTCAAAAAGAAGAAGAAGTCACCAACCTTTGCTTGATGGCAGATAATGCTGAACAATCAGATCAAGAAGAGGTATACTCTCACACAAGACCTCGTGAGAGTATATGGTACCTGGACAGCGGATGGTCAAAGCACATGACTGGAGATACTACTCAATTCATAACGCTGGAAGCCAGGAGTGGAGGCAAGGTTACACTTGGAGATAATACCACAAAGAAAGTGGTTGGATCAGGTATGATTGGAAATTTGAAAAACTTTTTCATAGACAATGTTTTATTAGTTGAAGGCTTAAAATATAATTTGCTTAGCATAAGTCAGCTATGTGACAAGGGCTATAATGTAAAATTTTTACCTACTAGCTGCATAATTAGCCTAAATGGGAAAATTGTCTTAAATGGAAAAAGGATAAACAATGTCTACATGCTAGATTTAAATTGTATTCAATCTCCTACTGCTTTTTGTTTGAAAACTGTTTCTGATGAATCATGGCTTTGGCATAGGAGACTTTGTCATTCTAGTATGAAAATCTTAGAAGAATTACCCAAAAGAATTTGGTGAGAGGAATACCTAAACTAGACTTTACCAAGGATCATCTATGTGATGCATGTCAATTAGGAAAACAAGTGAAGTTCTCTTTTAAGTCAAATAAAGATCTTAGGACCAGTAAACCTTTAGAAATTCTTCACATGGATCTTTTTGGACCTGTAAGCACTGTTAGTCTAGGAGGAAAGGTATATGGATTTGTTATAGTAGATGATTTTTCAAGATTCACGTGAGTTAAATTTCTTTTTCATAAGAGTGAATCATTTGAGGAATTCAGAAATTTTTCAACTTGGATACAAAGAAAACTAGGATGTGAAATAATTTCTATACAAAGTGATCATGGAGGAGAATTTGAAAATGAAAGATTTGAAGATTTCTGTAAAGAAAAGGGGATTGATCACAATTTTTCTGCACCTAGAACTCCTCAACAAAATGGAGTAGTTGAAAGAAAGAACAGAACATTAATAGAAGCCGCCCGAGCAATGTTAGCAGAATACTCGCTTCCTAGATATTTTTGGGCTGAGGCGGTTAGCACTGCATGCTATGTTCTGAATAGAGTGAATGTGAGATCAAATTTGAATAAAACACCCTATGAGTTGCTAAAAGGTAGAACATCAAATTTGTCTCATTTGCATGTATTTGGTTGCAAGGTGTTCATACATAATAATGGAAAATCTGCCTTAGGAAAATTTGATCCAAAATCAGATGAAGGAATTTTTGTTGGATATTCAAGTGTTGGAAAATCTTATAGAGTATTCAACAAAAGAACTTTAGTCATTGAAGAAACCACACATGTTGTTTTTGATGAAAATGGAAACATGGAAGAGCCAAATGTTGTTGAAGAAGAAATTGAAGAAAACTCCCAAAAGATTGATAGATTAAATTTGGAAGAAAATTTAGAAAGAGAAGACCCTTTATCTAGAGATTTGAGATTTTCTAAAAACCACCCAAAGGAATTGATTATAGATGAACCAAGTGAGGGTGTTAGAACTAGGCGTGGATTAAACAAGGAAGTCAATCATTCAGCCTTTATTTCAACTATTGAACCCACTAACATTGATCAAGCACTTTCAGATGAATTTTGGATATTAGCCATGCAAGAAGAGTTAAATCAATTTGTAAGAAATAAAGTTTGGGAACTAACTACAAGGCCAAAAGATCAAAGTGTTGTTGGAACCAAGTGGGTGTTCAAAAATAAAATGAATGACTCAAGAGTAGTCATTAGAAATAAGGCTAGATTAGTAGCTAAGGGGTATAATCAAATTGAAGGAATTGATTTTGAGGAAACTTTTGCCCCTGTAGCTAGACTTGAAGCAATTAGGGTTTTACTAGCCTTTGCCTGTTTTAAAGGTTTTAAATTGTTTCAAATGGATGTCAAAAGTGCCTTTTTAAATGGGGTAATTGAGGAAGATGTTTTTGTAGAACAACCTCTAGGTTTTGAAAATTCTAAATTTCTAAATCATGTTTTCAAATTAAAAAAGGCATTATATGGATTGAAACAGGAACCTAGGGCTTGGTATGAGAGGTTGAGCACCTTCCTACTTGAAAGATCTTTTCAAAAAGGAAGTGTGGATACAACTCTCTTTTTAAGGAAAATTGGAAAGGATATACTTATTGTTCAAATTTATGTGGATGACATCATCTTTGGATCTTCAAATAAACATCTTTGTGATGATTTTTCTAAAACAATGAGTAGTGAATTTGAAATGAGTCTAATGGGAGATTTAAATTACTTTCTAGGATTTAGCATTAAGCAACTTGAGGAAGGTACTTTTCTTAGTCAAACTAAATATATTAAGAAAATCCTCAAAAAATATGAAATGGACAATGCTAAACCTGTTAGTACACAAATGAGTTCTTCAGTTCAGTTGGATAAGGACCTTAAGGGAAAATCTGTTGATCAAAAGAAATTTAGAGGAATAATTGGATCTTTACTTTACTTGACTGCTAGCCGACCAGATATTATGTTCAGTGTTTGCTTATGTGCTAGATTTCAATCAGATCCAAAAGAATCACTTTTGACAGCAGTGAAAAGGATTTTAAGATATCTACTAGGAACTCAAAACTTAGGAATTTGGTATCCTAAGTTTAGCTCTTCATTTGAAATTATTGGTTACTCAGATTCTGACTTTGCAGGCTGTAGAGTGGATAGGAAAAGCACTTCTGGAACATGTCAATTCATTGGAAATTCATTAGTTTCATGGTCTAGTAGAAAACAAAATTCAGTGGCACTATCTACTGCAGAAGCAGAATACATTGCATTAGGAAGTTATGTGGCACAAGTACTTTGGTTAAAACAACAGTTGATTGATTTAGGATTAACTATAGGCACTATTCCAATTTATTGTGACAATACTAGTACTATTTGCATTTTCAAAAATCCTATTCAACATTCTAGAACCAAACACATTGATATAAGGCATCATTTCATAAGAGATCATGTATCCAAAGGAGAAATTGAACTCATACATGTTTCAACTGAAAATCAACTTGCAGACATTTTTACAAAACCTTTAGCCTTTGATACCTTCAGTACTTTAAGAACAAGGCTTGGTGTTATTGATTTGAATGCTTAAACAAAATGTCTTTGCAACATTGATATTTGTTTTTGTTTTGGTTTTGATTTTGTGAAATTTTGTGTGTTTTGAATGATTTATTTTTGGATTTATGATTTTGTTTTATGTTTTCTATGTTTCGTACGGGACGATGTGTGAAGGAACAGTTTGCGCGAATTTTAACCGTTTTGAGAATAGTTTTTAATTAGATCGTCTGTACGATCTGATGATTGTCCAGGACGAATTTTTTCTCTCTCTCAAACGACGGGACGATTGAATGCAGCGGTTGAGTGGATAAGACAGTTTTTAATATGAACTTCGTCTGTACGAATTTTTCGTTCGTCCAGACGAACATGTGTTAGTTCGTTGTAGGGGACGGTTTTCAAGAGTCATTAAAACGATTTACTTTTTGATCGTCTGTACGAAAATTTTTCGTCTGTACGATCGGTCAAGTCAAAAAGCCTGTACGAAGGGACGCATCGTAAGTTGTGTTGATTACGAAAAGCCGTTACATTTTGGACGATTGGATCGTCTGTACGAAATTAGTTCGTCCAGATGAACTATAATTTTTCGTCTAGGATGAATATGTTCGTCCAGGATGAACGTATCGTTTTTCTTTAAATATGAAGGCTTTCTAACTTAACAATCACACTTCCAAACTTCTTTTTCAATCCCTTTCTACATCAAATCAACAATGGCCTCCTCTAGTAAAAGACAAAAGGTTTTGGTGAAGAAACCAAATAGGAATGCCCCAGACAACTTTCTTTCCAAGGCAAATGAGGAATCTTTTCCTCATTTTGCATCCGCAAAAATCACTCCGTCTCGCATTCTTATTCAAACCGAGTTGAAATTTCGGTATTGCACCTCTTCGCCTCAACCCAATTTCAGTTCATTCTTTCTCTCGTCCACTTCTACAATAAGCAAACCTACCATTACTTTCTAGCGAACATGAGTTTCAATTCTAATCACTCCACCATTAGTTCTTTTGTTTTTAAGCAAAAAGTTGAGATCACCAAGCACGACCTTGGTGCATTTTTAAACTTAAGAACTGAGAGATATAGAGCCCACACCCTAATGTCAGAAACCTCCTTCAAATGGTTTCAAATCAATAGGGTAATTAGATAAAATAGTATTGACAATCATATTGCAAGAGTCTCCGGTTTGACCAAAAATGCCCGAATCATCCAGCATATCCTTAGATCCTCAATCATTCCTAAAGCTGGTGATAGGATTAACATTACTCCTCTCCTTTCTGTTCTAACCTTTTTAATCATGGAAAGACATCCTATTGACGAAGCCCAACTCATCATAGATCATATCTATGGGCTTTCAGAAATAGGACATGCAGATCAGAGGAGGAAGAAAAACATTTCATTAGGACACTTAATCACTTATATTTTGGAAAAGAAATACAATATAGTGCATCCTGATGAAGAATATGAAGAGCCAGTTTACTACAACGATGCATCATTCAGATTGCTCTTCAAGGAGGAAAAAGAAAAAGAAAAAGCACATGACAGTGCTTCAGAAGAGGAAGAAGAAGAAGGAGTGCAAGCTTCTGCTTCTCAATTAGATTACCAGAATCTGATTGAGAGATTTGATAGATTAGAGACTCACATTGATCAAAGGTTTGATCAATTTAATGCTCAACTTATGCAGCAGCAACAAGACATTGGTAATATTAAAGATGAAGTTCATGAAATTAATACCAATGTAATGTTGATGGCCTCCTACTTCAACCTTTTTGGCGGCATTCCTCCTCCTCCTCCTCCAGAACAGTAGAAGTGTTTTTATTTGTGTCTGTTTTTTTTTTTTTTTTATGTTTGTATCGTGTCTGTTTTATTGTTATATGTTTGTGTTTATGTTTGTTTTTTTTTTAAGTTCAATGTATTTTTCTTCTTTTTATGTAATCTGTTTCTTTAGTATCAATGAAAGTTTTCTTTTATTAGATTTGTTTTGAAATGTGGTTAATGTTTATGAATTTCATTAGTTTTATTTAATCTACATAGTGCTTAAATTCGATTGTAATTTGAGATTATCTATATTAGAAAATCTAGATTTTCTGAAATTATAAGTTGTTTATAACTTATTGTAATTAGAACTTTTAAATTCATGTCTATTCATTTAGACTACATAAAAGTTAATATTACTATTGCAATTTAGATGTTTTCTTATTTTGTATTTCTATGCTCAAGTGATATTTATGCACCTAGAAATATTTAAAATTTTAGATTATAGATTTTGGAAAGAATTGGTCTCAATTACTCTTGAACATTGTACAAATGTACAAAAATCAAAAGGAATTCGCAAAAAATTTGCAAAGTGAAAAAGAGGCACAAAATAAGCCCAACCAAGAAAAAATGCACAAAATGTGCCCCAAAATTTTGAAAAAGATGCGCAAAGCGCCACATGAGGTAATTCTCTTCTTTCCAAATTCGTTCAATCTCTTAATTCAAATTGATCTTATGTTCATTTATATTCTATTGAACTTTGAAATATAGAATTTTTATACATCTCTCTTGTAATGATTTTCTATAGTCAAATGTCTAAATTGAATCATGTCTTTGATAAATTCTTCTTACTTACAATGTTATATCAGTTCTTAAATTGTATGAATTTCTATGATTGATCTAATATCTTTAGTTTAAAATTGCATACCCTATGTCTATCACAATTTAGATTAAATTTTAAAAATGATTTTCATATAATTACTTACATTTCTTGTCTTTTTCTTCTTTACTTTTTGTTGTTGTCAAAAAGGGGGAGAAATTATTGTATTTTCTGTTTTCTGTTTTGATTGTGTTTTGCAATATTTTTTTTTTTTTTACTTTGTAGTTGTTTTGTTTTGTGTTAAAATTTTAGAAAAATATAAATTTTGTTCTTTATGCCTCCTTATTTTAATGTACTCATCAATTTAGGGGGAGTTTAGGAGATAAGAGATTTGTTTAACTTGAAACCATACAAATAATAATTGTTTTGCCATCATCAAAAAGGGGGAGATTGTTTGAATAGTTGCTATTTGAATGATTTATATTTGTGCAACTTATGTAGTTTTGATGATTCCAAATATTATTGTTCAAATGTATAGTTATCTCCTAACAATTTTAGAAGACTTTCTTTTGCTCTTGTGTGTACTAACATTTCAGGAAAATCCGACTCCAGACTATGATAACTTCAAATCAAATTCAACATGAGATATTTTGTCTATTTGAAGTTTGCACTTTCTTTGATTTAATTTTGAAAGGGAGTGATTGTAATTGAGTGAATAAAAAACTTACACACACACATAAGGAGATCATAAAATTTTATACTGATCGTATAGGACGATATTTATCGTACTGGACGATCTGTCAGTTATCTCCTATAGAGCACATGGAACGAATAGGAACTTGCTCAGAAAATTTTTTTCTAAGTCCTATTCGTCCAGGACGAAATTTATTATCGTCCCGGACGATGGGTTCTCTGTAAAATTTTTGTCCAGATGAATTTTATCATCGTACGAGGCGACCAGTCCTCTGGAAAATTTTCGTCCAGACGAAATAAATAATCGTCCAGGACGATCAGCTCTCTGGAAAATTTTCGTCCAGACGAAATAAATAATCGTCCAGGACGATCAGCTCTCTGGAAAATTTTTGTCCCGACGAACATATTTTCATCCAAACGATTAACCGACTTAGAACAGTTTTCAGTAGTTTCTAGAACCGACCTTGTAATAACCGTTCGTACTGGACGAACATAGTTCGTACAGGACGATCAGCTGTACGAAGTTATTTCGTACACATATACAAATTGGGTCGTTTCAGATCGTTTAAGTAAAATCGTCCAGGACGATCCAGGATCGTACAGGACGATCCACTGCGTACAGAATTGGAAAAGGACGACGGTTCTCTGCCCACACTAGGAGAGTGTAAAAGGACGAAGGTTCTCTGTCAGCATGTGGATTGTGTGAAAGGACGACGGTTCTCTGCCGCACCGGGTAGTGGTGAAAAGAGTGTGTTTTAAAGGCTTCTCCGCCTTGCTTTGGGTGCTAAAGGAGAGTCACTTTGTGGTATTAGTGCAATACTCAGAAGGTGCCTCTGAGGATTGGATGTAGGTCTGGTTATAGACCGAACCACTATAAATCTTGTGTCATTTACTTTATTGTTTTTACGTTTCTGCACTTTAAATTTCAGTTTAAACAACTCTGTGGTTGAAAAACATTATTTTACAAACTTTAAAAGAAAATTTTATTTCGGTTCAACTTTATTATTAAGAGGGTTTAAAATTTTTTAAACTACCAATTCACCCCCCTCTTGGTAGCCGTGGGACATTTACTTAGGCTTAACAACCTAATTACTAGACTCAACAGGGTTGTTAGAAAGAGTACTTCTGGAACATGTCAATTTATTAGATATTCTTTAGTCTCTTGGTCCAATAGAAAATAATATTCCGTAGCCCTATCTACTGCTGAAGCTGAATACATTACCTTAGGAAGTTGTGTGGCACAAGTACTTTGGATTAAACAATAATTAATTGATTTAGGATTAATAATAGGTACTATTCCCATTTATTGTGATAACACTAGTGCTATTTATATTTCTAAAAATCTTATTCAACATTCAAGAACCAAACATATAGACATCAGACAACATTTCATAAGGGATCATGTATCCAAAGGAGAAATTGAATTCATTCATGTTACAACTGAAAATTAACTTGCAGACATTTTTACAAAACCACTAGGCTTTGATACTTTCAGTACATTAAGAACAAAGCTTGGTGTGATTAATTTGAATACTTAAAAAAAGGTATATGCAACATTAATATGTGTTTTTGTAAGTGTATTTTTAATATTATGTTTTTCTGTATGTGTTTTGTTTTTGTTCATATGGTTTTAAATTTTCTTATTTTTTAGCATGGTATGAAAAATTTGTGTGACAATCGTCTGTACAAAATAATTTCATACAAGATGAATCGTGTAGCATATTAACTGTTGATTTAAACGGTTTACATGAAGTTTTTCAGTTTTTAATATAACTCTTCTATATGACCGTCACGATCGTTTGGACGATATGCATTCAATCGTATGAGTATTTTCTTGATGATTATTTGGATAAGAATAGTTTTTATTTCTATTCGTATGTATGAACCCACATTCGTACATACGAACCACGTGTCACTTGAAGTAGGGGAAGGTTCAAATGGTCATTAAAAATGATCTTAAAAAATTGATCATCTCGGATGAACACCTGCTCGTCTATACGATCGTCTGGTCAAAAAGTTTATACGAAAGGATGCCTCGTAACTCGTATGATTACAAAAAGTCATTTCATTTCTAATGTATTCATTCGTACATATGAAATTCATTTGTACGTACGAACAATTTTTGTATAAGATGAACCCAAATTTCGTTCGTATGAAAGGTCATCTTTTCTTTAAATTGGAAGGTTTAGATTTTAAACTTCATTCACCTCAAAAGCCATTTCAACCTTCTAATCCTTTTTTATCTTTTCTAATGGCTAGTTCGAGTAAGAGGGTTAGGCAAGCCAAGAAACTAACCAGGGGTCCTAGGAATGCCAATGACAAATTTCTTTCCAAGGAAAATGAAGAATCATTCGCTACGTTTGTAACTGCTAAATTGACCCCTTCCAGAGTTTTAATTCAATATAATACAATTTATCAGATTCTACCCCTCTTTGCTTCCACTCAATTTGAGTTTATCCTCACATTGATTTATTCCTTCAATATTTCTACTTTTCATTACTTCCTAGCGAACATGACCTTTAACTCTGATCAGGATAGGATTAGATCCTATATTCTAGGAAAGAATATAGAAATAATCAAGCAGGATCTGGGAGTTTTCTTAAACCTAAGGACTAAAGGAATACAAGCTCACACTTTGACTTCTTCCACAACTTATAATTAGACTGAGATTAACCGAGTGCTTAGAGGGATTAGACAAGAATGCCATTTTTTCAAAATAAACACTTTACAACAAGATGCTAGAATCATCCAGCATGTGCTTACAACTTCCATCATTCATAAAGCTGGTGAAAGAATTAATATAACTCCTCTTCTTTCCCCTGTCACTTATCTGATCATTACTAGTCAACCTATTGACGAAGCCCAACTCATTCTTAACTACCTTTATGAACTTTTTGAGATTGTCCATGTATCCCATAAGAGAAAGAAAAACATTGCTCTAGGACATCTTGTGACTTACATTCTTGACAAGAAGTACGAATTAGTTCACCCTGATGTGTTATACCTTGAGGAGACTTTATTCTACAATGATGGTTCATTCCGAGCTATCTTTTCAAAACATGATGAAGGTGATGACTTTGAGAGAGAGGAGAGAGCACCTGCACCTGCGCCTGCTCGTGAACCAAACTTTCAAGATTTGGTTCACAAGTTTGATCATCTTGAGACTCATTTGATCATTTCTTTGATCAAATTGAGAATCACCTACAGTAGTAGGATGTGCAACATCAGCAGGACATGGGTTGGATGTGAAGCCAACTCGATGCTGTGAGCTCAAATATAGCTATGATGAGTAGCTACTTTAATTTCTTCAACCAGCCTCCTCCTCTAGATCAGGGTGCTTCAGAATGATGATAATACTTCCTTCTTGCCTCTCTCTTCCTGTGATGAATTGATGTGATGAGATGTTATGTGACGTAGTTGTGGTTGTTTATATTTTTATGTTATTGTGTTGTTTGCTTCTCTCTATGTTATGAGTTTTGAGAATATGTTTATTAATATCAATCGTAATAAACATAATATCATTTATCATGATATCAATAAAAGTTATCATGTATTGCTTTTAGAGTTTTTGATTTCTTTTTATAAATGTGTGTTAGCCTATATGATAATCCCTAAAATATTGATCTTTTAAGTGTTATATTTTGTTTGCAATACAAAATTGAATTCATTAGATTGTTGAAGACTTAAAATCAAGTTCAGATTAGAATATTTTGTAAATTGAAGTATGTATTTTTCTTTCTATTGAGTCTGAGAGAGTGTGATTATAATTGAGTAACTTAACACACACACACCGGGGGAGAGTTTTAAAATTCATAATTTTTGAAACTGATAGTATATTACGAACCATGTTCGTATGGGACGATCTGGTCAGTTTTACTCCTGAAAAGAGCAATGAAATGAACGGGGAGAGGGGCAAATTTTTTCTAAGTACTATTCATCCAAACTATATTTACCTTCGTCCCAGCATGATGCTTTTTAGACACATTCGTTTGCACAATATTTACTTACGTACCAGGACGATGCTCTCTGGATGCCTTCGTCCAGACAATAATTACCTTCGTCCCAGGACGATGCTCTCTAGACGCGTTCGTTCAAATGATATTTAACGTACATCCCAGGTTGATTCTCTCTGGATGCGTTCATCTAGATGAAAATTATGGTTAGTCTCAGGATGATGGGCTCTGGAATAGTCAAAATGAACTATTCCTCCAAACGATTAATATGGTTCATCCTAGGACGGTCTTCTTCTCTGTTTTGGAAACTTAAGAGTCATTCTATTTGTTGTAACAACGAACTATATAAATAATTGTTTGTATTAAATGAACATTGTTCGTACAGGATGATGATTGGGTACGAAGGGAAATCATACAAGTTCACATTTAGTTTGTACACAACAAAAGTTACACTGTTCGTCCATACGAACTAGGATCATACGAGATATTCAATAATGCACAGATTTCAATAATTATAGTTTTTGGATTGTTTTTCGTGTCTTTCATATAAAAGGTCCACTTAAGACTTTCATGAAATCTTTTTGTCTACTAGTCTTCGTGTAAACTGAAGGGAGATTAAAGTAGAGAGTGTGAGAGAGTGTTTGAGGGAGAGTTCTTACTACTGGAGCGTGAAGGGTTCACGTGGTACTCAAAGGTAAAGATCTCCATTTGTGAATTGTGATTATTTTACTCTCTTCTCTTGTCATTCTAGATTTTTCGTGAGAAGATCTTTCAAGGAGATCTGGTTCTCTACCGACACTTGAGGAGTGTGAACAGCCAAATGATTCTCTGCCTACACTTGGAGAAGTGTGAAAGGAAGAAGGTTATCTTCCTACATTTGGAGAGTGTGAACAGCCGACGATTCTCTGCCAACACTTGGAGTAGTGGTGGAAGAGAGTTTTTGTGAAGGCTTCTATGCCTTGGAGAGACACTTGTGGTAATAGTTGAATACCTGAAGTGGGAGACTTCAGGGAGTGGATGTAGGTTGTATTTGACCGAACCACTATAAATCTTGTATCTTTTATTTTATGTTGCTTATCTACTTTACTGTTTTGTTAATATGTGGTTGAAAAATCATTTTCAAAATTTCACTAAAAGTTTTATCGGTTTAAAATAAGAGAAAATTTTTAAATTACCAATTCACCCCCCTCTTGGTTAGCCGTTGAGACATAAGCTTAGGTTTAACAACCTAATTCATAATTAAAAAGTTTCAACAGTAGCACATTGCCACCCATAACTTCTCTAGTGAACTAATTGTCTATTCCGTTCAAGCCTCCTAGCAATTGTTCTAGACATTTTTGGCAGTGTATTTCCTCCAGAGTCTTATAGGAGAACATTCGACAAGCTCAAAAAACTAAAAAGCTCTTAAATGCAATGGTTGGATCAAGGTAAAATTCTAACCCTATATTTAATCACTTAGATCAAAATTGCTTTTTTAAAAGATGCTTTTGATCCAAACAAACACATCCCCCTTAATAATCTTCATATATTATAGCTTTGTTTAAAATTTCATTTCATTTGGTCTAGTACTTTGCAAGAATTGATCACTTTATCATTTCTTAGGGTTTATCATAGCTTATGTATGCATGTATATTTTTCAGAGTGTTGGTCATGAGATTAATGAGCCTTGATCTTATTGTTTAACAGTGCGTTTTGATCTTGTATCTTCTCTCGTGATTTGGTTACCTCTTCTTCCCAATCCATGAGTTGATCCAAACCACAAAGGATCCTATGGCGTGCGAGTATCGCTGACTCAGATAAGTGGCAAGCGACGCCGCATTGTTGCCTCTCGTAATGATTGTCAATGATTTCTGCATGACAACCATTTGAAATCATTGCCCCTCCATTAGTACAGAATAATATCCATGGTCAGGATTGCACTACGTTGCCTATTCATTACTGCGTTATCACCTCGACACTCGGGACGTTGTTGCGTGGCTCACCATAATGGCCACTTTTGTTAATTTCATTTTAGTTAATTTTAGTTTATTTTTTAAATCCTTTTTAATTGATAAAGCTTCAAAAAATTATAATAAATTCATTTCTTAACAGATTTTTGTGATTTTGGGCTCCATGGACTTAAAAAAATGAGCTCTTTTTTAATAATAAAATTAAGCTATTTTGAATTATATTTAAATAGTTGTTCAAGGTTTTTTAAAAAAGATTGTTTTAATATTAATTAAATATGTTTTAATCATATTGTCCCAAACTTAAGCAGGTGATGTCGGGATGCTATCCTTGACATCCTCTTTTTTTTTCTAGGGTTATTTGAGGTAAATGAAAATAGTTAATGAATTTCCTAAACTATACGTCATGGTTTGATCTTTAGTTCATGAAAATTTATTATGACTGTGTTTGCATTTCTTTCAACTATTTTAATCCTCATTAGAACTTTTAAATAGAGATTAACTTAGTATTTTGATCAATCAATGCAAGTGTAATTCTATAGAGCATGTGTATATACTTATTTTATTATATTTTTTAAATTTTGCATAATTAATACTTAGGCACTTGTCTTACACTTGCTTTTGATTAATGAAATTCAGGATAAATGCCTCATTAGTTATGGAATGTAAAGAGCATGTTATGGGGAGATTTTTTTTAGGTGAATTTGCAAATGTATAGGTTTTGGTTTGACTTATATACTTGGAAATTAATTCTCTTTAAGCACTTAAGTTTTATGTCACATGTCAATTGTTAATATTTTGCATGGTATGTCTGATGATGATGATGTCAAGGGATAGAGACTTTCTCATTTGATCTTATTCAATATGGTGGAACACATAAGGATCAAAACTAGAAAAGGCTTAGGGTATTTAGAAAATTCTAAGGGTTAGGGCATGTATACAATAGGGGTAGAAGTTATAACACTTAAATATATTAACATTACCCTATTCATAACAGGGGTTTGTTGTTCTTGAAATTAAATAGGACCAAAGTGTAAGTAACCCTAATTAATCCTTAATTAGGCCTATAATTTCAAAATTTCACAAAAAATTCAAATAAATTCCAAAACATTACAGATAATGTCTTAAAATAGACATAATTGAACCCCTAATCCATAAATGTTAAAAGTCCCATCATATCATCTTTGATTTAATTTTACTTTAATTTTTTAAGAGAAACTTGCCAATTAATTCATTTAATTAAATAAAAATATTTTAAAAATTCCAAAAATTCCCCAAATTCTTGGGAACATCCCCTTATGTCATTTGTGACATTCATGGGTGGTTCAATGTGATTTGGGGTTGATTTGGATCAAAATCTAAAAATCACCATAATTAAGGCAATTTTAGAAATTCCAAAAATATTCAAACTTTAAAAGAAATCACTAATAATTCAAGAGAAATCTAATTTAATCAAACTCAAAGCCATTTAACTCTAATTAAAATCTAGTATTTTCTAAAAATGTCAAACTTTTTAAATTTGATCAAAGTAAAAAAGTCAACTTTTCGATCAACTGTAGTTCAAATCTAGGTTCAAGTATAAAACAATTATAACCTTTTATAGAAAACTACAAACTGAATAAACTAACAATCTAATTGCTTATATTAGGGTCTAATATTTATTAAAAATTTGAAGGTTTATAAATTACTTTAATTTTAAAAGTCAGCTTTTAAACCCTTAATTAACACATTTAATAAGTTATCTAATAAATCCAAAGTCTCTAAATTAGTTAATAAAACGATTTAACCAACATTCTAATATACAACAAACACTCCAATGATTAAAGTGTCCTAAGAAGGCCTTGTTCCTCGAATTAGGTGGCACAACGCCATGAATAAATTTAATGGAGTGTAAAACCTTAAAATTAAATAACTCTTAATCATTTAACTAAACTAAAATCTTTAATCAAACTACATCAATAAGGTTTTTAGGATGGACTACTCGAGGATGTGGGTCTAAGTGTCTTAAGGAGACCTAGTTCATCAAGCCTAGTAGCATAATGCCTTGAACTAGTTGATTAAAATCTAAATTAATTTAACTCTTAAAATTAACAACTAATTAAACTAATTAAAATTCATTGATCCCTTAATCTATAACTAATTAAATCTATCTTATTTCCCAATCCTTAAAATACATTTTAAATTAATCTTTAATACATTAACATTTAGACAAAAACATAAATATCTCCTTCAACCATTAATAAACCCAAAAGTTATACAAACTTAACAAACTACCCAACATAGGATCTATCTCAGCCACATGGCCTTTAGAACACACTTTAGATGATTTGTTAGGACAACCAACTCTAGCCTAGGCTAGGTTGGTGCTTACTTTACTATTTTGTTAGAGGTTTTCTAAGATTTTATTTCATGTTGTGATTAAAATTGATTGATGTGTTTATTTACTTGTACTTTATTCTATAGATTGATGATAAGAATACCTTTAGGCTAGGAATGATGTGGTTGCTAATTGAATTTTTTACATGTGGCTATGCTCGAGCAAGGCAATAAAATGGGGCTTAAAAATTAAATTTTTTAAATGCTATGGGTGCTTCAGCTGCTTAGCCCAAAAACAAATAAGCTCATAACCAAGCGTGACTAGTTTGAGTATTTTAATTTTATTATATAATTGCTTGGAATTAATTATTTAAATGCTTAGGATAACCTTGCAGGAGAGTCTTAATTTTTCTTTTCAATATGAATGTAATTTATTTAAAGTATTTAGTATTGACGTTATTATTCAAGGTTAATTTCCCCAAAACCAACTCTCTAGCACCTAGATCTTCATAGCCTAGTGTAGATGTCACCTTTAGGATTCTTTTAGGTGGACACCCATTGACGTAATGCTGATTAAACTCTATAATTTGTCACAAATCAAATGAAAACCACTTGAAGTTAATAAAAATTAAATTTATCATAATTAACATTAATCAAACCTAATTCAATACAAATTGACACACACTATTGAGTTTGACTAACTTGATGTGATTTACATTTAATAAAAAAAAAATCTTAGAGGCCCAACCTAACTCATCGTGTCTTATTTGAATCCTAATTAATATAAAACAAATTAATTTAATTAATTCAAATTGATCTAAATTAAAAATTTTAAATCAATTTTAATTAATCATTAAAATTTATTTTATATATCATGAAATGTCAATTAATCAATAATTTTTTAGAGGAGGATAAGATGTGGTTTTGGCTAAACCTACGGTGTAGTTCGGCCAATTAAACCAACCCCCACGTTGTTGCACTCCCTCAAAAACTTATTCCGTCAGGTTACCTGACGCATAGCTACATCAGGTAGCCTATAATATGTCGCCACGTGCACTTACTCTTTACCGTGAGGCCCGACGACCCGACCCGGAATGGACCGGGAGTTTGCGTAGCTCGGTATTGCTAGGTATTGGTCGATTTTGCTTGATAAAAATAAAAAATACTATTATTTGAAGACCAATATCAAGCAATACAGAGCAATACCGAGTTCAATATCGAGCAATACCAAACAATACTGAGCAATATAGAGCAATATCGAGTTCTTTTAGGTATTACTCGGTATTGCTCGGTATTGCTAAGTATTGCTCGGTATTGGTCTTCACAAAGCTGTATTTCTCATTATTTCCAAGCAATATCGAGTAATACCTAGCAATACTGAGCAAATATCGAGCAATACACAAACATAGTAATCTCGGATTCGGTCTAAGTCGGGTCGTCGGGCCGTGCGGTAAAGAGTAAGTGCACGTGGCAACATATTATAAGCTACCTGATGTAGCTCTACGTCAGGTAAACTGACAGAATAATTTTTCCTCTCCCTCTTATCTTGGAAACCTCCCTCTCCTACTCTATTGGTAGAAATGAACCTCCCCTCTGCTGATCTCTATTTTCAGTCATAAAAATCACTCTCTCCCTCTCTCTATAGTGTACGAAATCCTCTCTCCCCCATCGTTCTCTACTTTGTACGCCTCCAGGACCGAACTCCCTTGTCCTCACCCTCTTCATCTCACTTGAAGACCAACAAAAATCCTCCAGGGAAGCGTGATGCTATCTTCCCTAGCCGATGAAAACCACTTCTCATCTTTTGTCTCTCATCGGTTCGAAGTCGATCAGCCCTTGCCGAGTCCTCTCCTCCTTGTTATAGGTTTATCTCATTCTTTGGTTATGTTCTTCTTTCTTTCTTATCTTATAAATCTTGATGAAAAAAGGGTTAATGACTTTTTCTACTTTTTTAGAAAAAGTTTGTATTGTGTTTTCTTGTTACATTCCTTTTACATCATGAGCCCTAACATAAAAATAAGAAGTAACCTAGAGGTTTTTCTTATTTTGATATATACTCTTTGTTCCAAAATTCAAAATCAATAGGATAAATTGGTTCTTTCATTTGGAAAATCTTTAAATAAAAAAGTTTTAAGTAATTTCTTTCTCTCCAAAATTGGCAAGGGTTATCATTAAAGACTGATTTGTTATTCTTGCTTTTCCAACATTAAGTCAGAATGAAGAAACTCTATGGCAATGAAATTTTTTTAAATCAGCAAAATCGTATCTCTTATGTTGAAATTCACAGGTGTGAATGTTTGTTTAACATTTGACAAATTTTCAAAAGGCTTGAGGATTTTCCAAATTTGTTTTTGGTTTTTATTTTTGACAATAAAACCCTCCATATGAGAAATGGCAAGGTTGGCTTCTTTATGTTCTTACGTTTGGGGGGGGGGGGGGGGGGGGGGTTAGGACAATCGTATCATAATAATATATTTATGTACATTTCTGCATCATGTTTTCCTCCTCTTCATTGAGTTTTCCTTGAGATTGAAAGGAAGATCATGTGTTTTTTCTTGAGTGATAAAAAATGGAAAAATTTGTTTAAGTTTTTGAGGCAGTTGCATTAGAACTTATCTTGAAAGCTTTTCATATGTTGTATGTTCTAAATGAAAGTTTGCATAGACTAAATTTGGGTGTTATGTTGGGTTGATTGGAATAGATTGCTTGAACTTTGGAGAATAACATGCTTACATATGCTTTCCTTTCTAATAGATTTTTTTTTTGGAGAAATGATTTGTTAGAAAGTAGGTGAATATGAGTTTGCATCGAATCATAATTGGTGGATGTTGGCATGTATAGTTGTGCTTTCATTTTTGTATATAAAAGTTTTATTTTTATGATTGAAAAAGAAAGAAAAAAAAAATGGAAGAGTTATATGCTTGCTTAAATTTCTTCTCTTTCAAGCAAAGTTCTCTTGTTGATTAGAGAGGTTATAAATTATTTTGGGGAAAAGGTTTGATTATCTCAAGTGGGTAGGGTTGTTTTCCTTCTTTCCCACAATATGGTTGTTGGTTTTGGTAAGCATTATAGATTTGATATAGTGAAATTTTGGGTGTTGTTAGAAAGCTTGATGAATTTTTTATTTGGAAAGAAGTTATTTGTAATTCTTTTTTATTTACCAAATTTCACATAGTCATTTGCTTTAAAGTCATGTGTTATATGGGCATTTTCACATAAAGGGAATGAAATTTTGATGAATTTTGAGTAGTCCTTTTTGTTCCTTCTTTTATTTCTCTTTGGCATCTCTTTTGCATGATGTGATTCTTGGTTTACACGACTTTGGAGAACTCTTTTCTTTTCCTGGGATATTCCCATACCACAAAGTCTACTACACACGCTTAGATTTATTTGCTAGGACAACAGACTCTAGCTTTAGGTTAGGCCGATGTTTATTTGCTTGCTAATGCGCGATGGGCTTTCTCGTGATTTTCTCTACATGCTGGTTGTAATGATTGGTGTGTTTGTTTATTTATTTATTTTTGCAAACTTAGAATTAATGTGATGGGCAATAGATTACCCTTAAGTTAGGAACGATCTGGATGCTCACAAAATTTTCTATAGGTGGTTATGCTCGTGTTGGGCTAAATCAAAGGGGAAAAATTAAAGAATTAAATTTACAAAATTTTATAGAGGTACAAAATTCTAAGCTCCCTTTAAAATTAAAAGATCATAACCAAGTGTGGCTGGTGAATTTAAATTAAAATGCAAATATAAAACTACTTGAGATGATTTTATTATAACTACTTAAGATAACATTACAAATGGGCTATATTTTCTTTTATATTTGAGATGAAATGTAAATATATTTGAAATAGTTGTAATGTGAAAGTGATTTGAAATTGGGATATTATATCCAAATTGGAATACAAAGAGAAGAGAATATCCATGAGGGGAATGTTCTCTTCTATTTAGAAAGCCAAGTTAGAATGACTTTAATTTCCAAAGGGAAATGAATATACCCCTTCAGGGGTGACTTTCTTTTCATTTGGATATCTAGACCTGGCGAACTCAAGGAGCTTGCAGAAGGAAAGAAGGACAAGGAGAGAATACAAAGAAGAGAAGAGAAGAAGAAATATCCCATTTCAAAATCACTTGTGTCGGTCTAAGGATTAAAATTCGGTTTTATTGTCAGTGGTACCCGAACACTTTACTTTTTAATAAATTCTATGTTGTAAATAAAGTGGCACTTTCTATATGGACTTTAGAATTTATATTTTGGATAATTTAATTTGATTATTTACATTGTTTTCACACTAGAAATTGCCTATTTTTTAGGTTTTCTTGCATTTCATGTTTTGTTTTAGCTTGGATATAGTAAGAGTTGTGTGAGGGTATGAATAAAATCTTTTATACTCAAAACATAAATAAAATTTTAGGCTCATATAGAAACTCTAATGATCTATGAAGTAAGCTTGAGACCACGGAGAGTTAGACCTCTCCGTCTACGAGTTCTGGTAGGACACCTGGCCTATTAGGGAGTTGTTCTATCAAGAGGATATTATGTAATCTCTAAAGAAAAATATATTTTTAATCCTAATTTTAAAAATGCTTCATAATCCTTTTATTCATTTTAGTCAATTAGCATGTATTGTATTAGATACAAATTAAAAAAAGTCTAAAATTCTAATTGCATTTTACTCTTAAGCATCATTTATCTTATATTAGTTAAGGGGCTAATTAGGATTTTTCTTAGATGTCAACCCTCAATTCCTCAAAATATAAACAATGCCTCTACCCATCTTTCATAAGGAGATCATACACATAGTTTTAAAGCACTTAGGTGGTTAGCTGGCTCCACAATCCAAGTTAGGGTATTTCCAGATTTGCACTTCATTAGATAGGTTCGGGTCACTACTTTGTAGTACCCAATTTAGATTTATGTTATGAGGAAGATTTTTAAATTTTAAGTCTACACCCTCTTGGAATATAATACAAAATTTTTTTAAAAATGTCAACCCAAACATAAAAATTCTCTTATAAAATGTAAAGCCCAATATAGGATAGACATAGGTTTCCTTTGATCTTCTCAGAATCTGGCACCTCCTTCTTATGCTCTTTTGACTTGTTAAGAACTATTCAATGTTGATCTTTCTCCTTGAAAAATTTCTACTTCTTTCCTTGTCTTTTACTTTGTAATTAAAGGATATGAAATTTCGAATTTAATCGAGAATTGTTTTAGGAGCACCCCTCTTAAGATGTAATTAACTATATGGACTTTCTGCTATTTGGATTTAAGAAATCCATATTAAAATAAACCTTATTTTATTCATATAAAATAAGGGAAAAATCTTTAGGAATGCTGATATCTTTTAAAAATCTCATTTCTAATTTTAAATATACTTATAGAATATTATTATTATATTTTTAGGTAATATAATATTTTATTTATTATATTTTACTTTGGAAATAATAAATTTTATAAAACCCAATCTTACTTTTAGATATCTTGAAGAATGTTATGTTCATCTTTAAGATGATTTAATATTTTCCTTGTTATGTCTAATCAAAAGAATGGATAAATTTTTAAAACCTTATTTCTCTTTTTAAACACACTCTATAAAATTGTTTGTTCTCTTTCAAGATGATATGTCATCGTTGGAATTATGTTTGATCAAAGAAATATCATTTTTTAAAATCTTATTTTGATATTGAATTTATTGTAGAATATTGTATTAGTCTCCTGATACTATATTTTATTCTCAATGCAATATTCAATTATAAAATAAGAGAACATCAAATCTGCATGGCGACATTAAAATTTTCCCCCTGACAGGTTTTTCATGCGACCCCGCTGAAGAAAAATCCTCTCTCTCCATCTTAATTATTGATTCATACCCTTACATTGGTATAATACTTGTAACTACCCTTATTTCATCGGTCCTGTTATTTATTCCATTCTTGGATAATTTGGCCAATATTTAAAATATTTTAGAGGTCTTACTTTGGACCCCATAAAATATTAATTGGAGGCTCCTTTTATGACCTTTTTGTTTAAAGAATTAAAATAAATCTCAATGTGCTAATTTGAATGTTATAGTTACATTTTTTTGTAGCTTGTTGTTTGACTTAACACTGGGTCCAAATTCTTAAAGTTAAAATTAAAACACTAAATAAAATTCACTCTTATCTTAATATTATGTATTGCAGTTATATTTTTACATAGAACTCGATGTATATGACATGAGATAATATTTGAATTATTTAGTTGGGTTAATTAAACTTTTGTAATTAATATAATTTATTCAAAGTCTAATTCAAATTTTCTTTTAAAATTCAAGAAAAATGTTGGCTAAATTAATCTTCTCCTTGTTTGATAACATGAATATGTCCTATAATCCTTTTTCTGATTGTAGCATATTCATGTTTTGAAAGGGATTTGAGGATTTGTAGTAATATGTTAGTGGAACTGAGTTCACTATTGTTCCACCTACTGATGTTGTGGATCAGAAGCCTATTCTAAAATTCTCTTTGGGATGTGGGTCTCAAAGTACCCTTGTAGCCCCTAAGCCCTCAATGTTTGCTAGAATTAAATAAACTAGTTAAGACTAGAAACTCATATCAATTATTATGGTGGACAGTTCTTCTCCTTTTAGTGCCCTAGTTAGTTTGAAATGGGTTCATCTTCTAATCTATCAATGATCATGAACAAAACTTAGAGAAGAAATAGGAATCATCATATAAAGAGAAGAATGGAAAAATTGGGAATGCTAGGAGAAAGTAAGCCTATTCCTTCTACCTCTCCACACCTTAGTGGTAGCAGGTTCCATCTCCTCTCTGCTGCTAATGGAGAGGAAGATATGAAAATGATCGTTTGTTCATCTACTATTATTATTGGAAATTCTTCCACTAAGCTAGCCAAAAATAAGGTAACACACATTTAAAATATGGTTAGGGAATTGATACAACAATGTGTAGATAATCATTCACAAACTAAAGTGGGATTTTTGAGGAACATGAAAAGAAAATATCAGTGAGAAGATTGAAGAAGAAATCTCAAAACATAATAATACTATAACCCATGTAGTGGGTCAGTCAAGGGAAAGAGATAGCAAAAGAATATTCAAGTCAATTGCAATATCTGCATTCACTCATGGATACCCTAGGGAACCAAGGAGATCACATAGGAAAACATACAATATTGTTTTGACTGATACATCAGTGAAATTTAAAGGTACTCAATATATTCCACAAAAAGTCAGTCGTTATTTGTCTCCTTCTTGTACACCACCATAGGGGCCTAAAAAAGTCCAGCTTTATTCTCATACGCACTCTTCTTACTGAGTAGATAGGCACCACTCTACGAGTCCTTCTCCATCTTCTTATCCTGATGTAGAGCAATTGAAATTATCAAACCAACTCCCTTCGACATTTGATGAGAAGAAGGTTTGGAGACTATAATAAAAAAAATGCTTCCGATGTAGTGGCTTCACCTGAGAAGCCTATAGAAGGTGAACATAAAAAGGAGGGGGTTAAGACTAACACTCCAGACCATTTGGATTATAAAAGATATGTTCCCCTTGATTGCCGCTATCTTTTTGGAAGGTTTATAGAGGAGATTCTAGGTGAACTAAACAAATAGTATTAAAAATCTAGATGATGAAGAGGCTTTAAATTTTGACATATATAGAGATGATATGTTAGAGATATAGTGGCTAATGTTCTTATGGTAGAAATAAGAACATTATCCCATGATGAGAAAATTGAGGATGTTAAAAAATAAGATCTTGTAGTTAAGGAAGGTATAGTGCTAGACTTAACTCAACATCTATTATATAAATTAAATTAAAAGGATGATTAAATCTCAAATATGGAAAAGAAAGTAGAGGAAATGATGGCCACGATGATACCTTTCCAATGCCAGGGTCCTTTACCACCACGAGCACAAGTTGAGTCTTCTCAACCTGAATCTATTCAAGTGGTAGCGATGAAACAAGTTACTGAGGCTATAGAGGAACACCAACAAGATCCAAAAATTAAAGCCTCTCAGTCAAAAGAGAAAAAAATAAATGGTTAAAAAGCAAGGGAGCCACTAGAAGAGTCACAGAGTGCATCATATACTATAAAGGTTAGACCCTACCAAGAGGATTTTGGTGCAGTTCCTTACCCAAAGGAGTTTGTGCCTCCATCCTTCTAAATCTTTGATGGAACTAGAAACCCTAGGTAGCACAAAGCTTACTTCAGAGCTAGGTGTTGCAATACTGGGGGAAGTGATACTTTACTTTTCAGACAGTTCATTAGTATCCTATCAGGGGTGGCATTTGATTGGTATGTAAATCTATCGAATGGCTTAGTGCATAGTTTCATAGTGTTAGAGAACATATTTATTAAGAGATTTATAGGTAGTTAGCACAATGTCATAGTTGGAGACCTTGTGATAGAAAAATAGAAGCCTGGAGTGAAGTTAGTTGATTACATACTCATATAGAGGCATCTGAGCATGAAGTGTGAACCTTAATTACAAGAACAACATGCGATTGAGATTCTACTTAAGAATATTAACAGATAGGTAGGTTTTATTTTGAAAGGTTTTACCTTCAAAATATTTGAAAAGTTGCTCAATAAAGCCTTGAACCTACAAGAAGAAGCTTCGCGGTTCACTTTCCTTGTTGATCTGTCCACTTCAGATTCAAAAAAGTTGAAACCCCCAAAGTTCTTTGAAACGAAATCTAGACAATTTTAGCTGTTGATAAGGGAAAGCAACCAATGAAAATCCATATAAAAAATCCCCTTTTATAATTTTATAATCAACTGTATTAGAGGCCCCGGTATCCGCCACCACAGCATCCACCACCGCAGTTTAGCCATATTTTAATCAGAAATGACCTTACCTTACTATAGAAGAAAGAAGGAAAAGTTGGGAAAATTTTAAAGCCTTGGTTGGTAAGGCATACACTTTCAAGAAGCAAGCTTTAAATAGGATATTGAAAAATCTTCTAAAAAAGCCAATCTTCAAATTGCTTGAACCTAAAATGCTAGAATAAGTGGGTAAGTTGGATCAACCTAATTATTTCCCTTACCATCATGATGGGTCATCAGTTTGAAGACTATGTCACTTTCAAAGAATAGCTTGACAGAAACATGAAATTAGGAGATATAGTGATTACTAAAGAATACTTAGTGGATTTGGGGTAGGGATCTCTCCAGGAATCTTTGGGAGCTTAGAAGCCCTTCTAGGTTGATTTAATAGTTCCAAAATATGATAAAGAGATGACTCCACCTTCAGAGATTAAGGAAGCCCAGGTCAGCCAGGATCTTATAGTTCAGGATAAAGAGGATATTAATGATTATTTTGTGTCTTTTAGTACTATTAACAGTGTTGTGTATCATAAATTTAAGTTTTTTGTGGATAGGGAAGTTGTAATCCTCAATCCTCTTACTTTAAATGACTTTTATTTTGTTTCATGTAATGATGTGAAATCAACAAAGAAGGATTCTGTGTATATCTTCTCTATTTCTAATAAAGATGTAATAGATGACTTGAAAAGATATATTTGAAAATGATTCTCTTGACGATCATTTTAATTTTAAGGAGTTAAAACTTTTTCTTGCCTATTATTCAGATAGTGATGCCCTTGTTCTTAATTTTGTAGGGTACACTTATTTATATTGAAGCAGAGATTTCATATACTAGAAATTTGACAGAAATGAAACCAGAGTTAGCTGAGGTCAAAGTAGATAACCCGCTTGTCACTTCTCCTGAATAGATAGTGCTAATTAAACTTTATAGCGGTAAAGTGCTACCACCTCACACTTCTTCTGAAGATAAAGAAAAGCATTTTGTTGATGAATTAGAATCTTTTCTTCCACCTTAACCTATTCCTCTTTAGGGTCCAGTTGAGAGTGGAATGCCTAAGGTCAATTATAATGTCTTAGCTTATCTCATGAAGCTGCCCACCAAATTGAGAATTTATGATGCATTGATCCTTTCCAAAGAAATGAGGGGAGAATTAATCAAAGCTCTGTTAGATCCGAATATTTGTTTAGCTCAGTTAGCTGCTGCACATCCTAAGGAAGCTCTTTATTCTAAAAGAGTTCCTAAAATTTCCTTTTTCTTATTAAGATCTATGTTTAGAAGGGGTTAATTAAAACTGTGCACTATATATAATAGTAAACATAGATAACTTCATATTGTCATGTATCCTCATTGAACCTTGCACATCAGTTAATATTATGACTCTTAGAACTCTTGCCTATTCGAGAATAGAAGTCTATAAGCTCAGTTTATACAAGATGATCTTATGAGGTTTTATTGAAAAAGAGGAGAAGGCTTTGGGTTCAATTTCTCTATTATTGGAGATTTAAGAATTTAAAACTAGAACAAAGTTTCATGTTATAGAGTCTCCAACATCATTTAATGCTCTTCTAAGTAGACCCTGGCTTCATGAATATACAAAGATTCCTTCATCACTACATCATTGCATTAAGTACATCCAACATGGTATTAAGCATTGCATTAAAGGATATTTGCAACCATTCTCAACCTAAAAAGAACATGACTATTTTTGAAGATCTCAAATTGGCCAAAAATGAAGTTACACTAGAAAACATAAAATGAAAAATAGAAAGAAGAAAAAAGAGATGGAGAATATCCTTGCCTCGAAGATAGTATCCATTGGCACCTACACCTTCTCACAAAGAGGTGGTAGGATGACCCAATGGAGATGAAGTAGAGGTAGAGAATGGCAAAATTATGAAAATGTAATGTATGAAACCATGAAAAAGCAAACCCATATGATACATATTGATTTAGAATCTAGTTTAGAAGATGAATCATATGTATCGAAGGACTAAAATATTAACAAAAGGATAAACATTGAGATCTCATTAGAACACGATAATGATGATGATAAAGTTCATGCAAATATAGAGGATGATTTAGATTTGTCTACCTATGAAAAGCTTAAAGGATATGTGAAGACTTTAGCTCTAACCCCACTATCGCAAGATAGTATAGCTGGGTTGGTTGTTAAGGAATTACATGCAGTGAGAAATGATTGTAAAACTACTAAGTTTATTCCTTATACTAGCGAGAATATTAAAACTAATGTACATACTTATGATCCTTTCATGAATGAAAAAGTGGAACTCCCTTTTGATTGGTATGCTTATTGTGTTATATACTTAATTGAGCGAGGTCTAACCCAATCTACTTCGATCAAATACCAAGCTCAGCCCTTTGAAAATCATTGGTATATAGAATACTATAAACCAAAGTTAAGAGCAGAATTGAGCTTTAGTACTATTTCTCTATTTGATGATGATAATTATTGCTTGGTGAAAACTAAAAATTTAGGATCTGATCGTCTTTTTGTAAAGGACATTGAAATTCTTGATGAATTTTGCCTAGAAACTTTAGATGATTCGAATGAATTTAAATTTAAGGATGCACCTCCTAAACTTGAGGAGGAAATCCAATCAGCTACTGATGAACTGAAAGAAATCAACAATGTTAATGAAGAATGTCCACATTCAACATTCATATGTGTCTTATTTAACAAGGATGAGTCAACTAATGTAATTAAGTTACTTTTATAGTTTAAGGATTACTTCGCTTTGAGCTATGAAAAAAATGCTTTGATTATCTCCAAAGATAGCAGTCCATAAACTAGAAATTCAACCTAAAGTAATCTCTATTTAGCGAGCCACACGGTGCATGTGCTTAGAAATTGAACAACAAGTTGTGGCTGAAATTAAAAAAAACTTATCGATGCAGGTATTATTTGAGAGGAAAAATATTCCTCTTAGTTGGCTAGCATCATCTAAATAAAGAAGAAGAATGGTCAAATTCATGTATGCATTAATTATTAGGATATGAATAAGGCATTTTCAAAAGATGAATTCCTGTTAGCCATACTAAAACTCATGATAGACATTGCCTATGGGCATGCAATTTTCTCTTTTATGGATGGTTCATCTAGATATAATGAAATCAAGATGGCTCATGAAGATGAAAAATTAACTACATTTAGAACACCTATAAGGGACTTTTATTACAAAATCATGCCCTTTGGACATGATAATGCTGGCGCACCTTACCAATGAGCTATGACCCAAAACTTTGATGATTTAATACACCAACAAGTGGAATGTTACATCGATGATTTGGTCATCAAAAGTCATTAAAGAGAAGATCACCTACATGATCTGAGAAATGTTTTTGAAAGGTTGTTCCATTATGATGTAAAGATGAATCATGTGATATGTGCTTGTAGAGTTACTTTAAGGAATTTCTTAGAATTTTTAGTGAGACACCTACATATAGAAATTGATCCTTCCAAAATAAAAGTTATCTTAGATATGGCACCTCATAAATTCTTACCCATTTAAGAAATTTTTAAGGTAGATTGGAAAATCTATGAAGAATCATTTCTAACTTGTCTGGTAGGTGTTAGCCATTCACCACTTTATATAAACAAGATGCCTAATTCCGAATGAAAAGTGTCAAAATGCCTTTGAAAGTATAAAGCAATATTTATTGACACCACTAGTTCTAGCGGCTCCTATCTTGATAAAACCTATGATACTTACTACATCATTGGATAGTTCTCTTGGCTCCATGCTAGTCCAAACTAATGAGGAAGAAAAACAAAATGCACTTTACTTCTTGAGTAAACGACTCCTGCCAACATAGGCAATTATCCACCTATTGAGAAACATTATTTAGCTTTTATTTTTTCTTCCAAAAAATTAAGGCATTACATGTTAGCTCATAAGATCAATCTCATTTCTAAAGTTAATCCACTCCAATAGCTAATGTCTCATCCAACATTATTAGGGTGTTTGGCTAAATGGTCAATGTTCATACTTCAATTTTATATAATATTTATATGATTGTGTTCTATAAAGCTATGGATGACTTCTTAGCAGCACACCTAATCCTTGCCGAGTCACCTCTAAATGATGATCACCCTGATGAAAAAATGATGAGTTTAGAGGAACATAAAAGAGATACTTGGAAGTTATATTTTAATGGTGTTGCATCTTCTTAAAAGATTGGAGATCCTCAAGAGATAGCCCCATGGAAATCCGATATTGGGTTGGTTTTCATAACGCCTGGAAAGGGATTGTTACATTATTCTTACCATTTATTAGAGCCTTGCACTAATAATGAGGATGAATCCAAAGCTTTAATAACTAGTTTAGAATTAGCAATATTAATGGAAATCAGGAAATCAAGATCTTCAGAGATTCACAACTTATCATCAATCAAGTTTTTGGTACTTGTGATATCTTGAAACCTAAATTTCTTCAATATTATTAGTACACTATGAAACTTTTAGAGTAGATTCCAAGTGTAACTTTATATAGGATACCTTATGGAAGAAATTCTATGGCAGACGCCCTTGCAAAGCTTGCAAAAGAATTAGCTTTTTTAGAAGAAGAATCAATTTCTTTAGAAGTTCAAGGTCAGAAGATCTTATCTCTTACAGAATTGGAATATATTAATAAATTTTTCCTTCGGAGGGTGAGATTGTTCTTACTATTGATGATGAAATAGTTAACTGGAGGTAATCTTTCATTGATTATTTACAAGAAAGCAAACTCCCTCAAGAGAAATCTGTTGCTGATCAAATTAAGAGAACGACTCTTTCTTATACACTAATAAAAAGAATTTTGTACGATTGGTCTTTTAATCAATTCTAGCTACATTATCTCAGTAAATAAGAAGCCAAAAATATCATGATTAAGGTAGATGCTGGATTGTGTGGTGCTCACTAATCTTGCCCTAAAATGAAGCTAAAAATTAAGGGGTTGGGATATTATTGTCCCTCAATGATTAACGACTATATGTCTATTGCACGTTGTTGTCACCATTACCAAGTACATGGTGTAATCCTAAACTAACCTCCTAATGTCCTACATCAAACACTCACTTCATTACATTTTGTAAGCTTGGGCACAGTCATTATTGGCCATATCTATCCCCCCTCTTTTAAAGGTCACTGGCTCATTTTATTAGCAATTGATTACTTCTTAAAATAGTTAGAAATTGTTCCAAAGCAAAAAGTTAAAACTCATAATGCACTCCAATTTTTTTGAGACCATATTGAATATTGATTCGTCATTCCTCATCAAATTATATTCAATTACGATCCATCTTTCTAGAGAACCAAAATGAATAATTTTGCTAAACATCATAATATTGATTGGAGATACTCCACAAGATATTATCCACAATCGAATGGAATTGTGGAGATCTTCAATAAGATGTTGATAAGAATTCTGAAGAAAATATTAGAGGACAATAAAAGAAAGTGGCATGAAAAATTGGGTGAGGCTCTATGGGCTTACCAAATCACATATAGGACCCCAACTTAGTCTACACCATTTACTTTAGTCTTCATGGTTGAGCCTAATCTCCCTTTAGAGGTACAACTTCCCTCTCTAAGAGTCGTAATTAACAATAATATCACATCTGGACAGAATGTTCGACTTAGATTATAAGAGCTCAAAGGTTTAGAATAGGAGCAATTGCAGGCTCAATAGAACCTCGAGCTATATAAATCCCGTATGGCTCAAGCACATGATAAAATGGTTCATCCAAGAACCTTTCAAGTAGGAGAGCTGGTGTTAGTTATGCATTGACCTATCCTAACTCATCAATGGTTTTGTGGTAAATTTGAGCCTACATGAGAAAGTTCTTTTGTGGTTGAAAAGGTTTACTAAGGAGGATCTTACCAATTGGTAAATTATAAGGGTGATCATCCTATGTTGCCCATCAATGGGCGGTATCTTAAGAAATACTGTGTAATGATGTATGAAGAACTACAATAAAATTATAAATTTCTCAACATACACATAGTTCTTAAGTTCATGAATATGACGTATTGTACTAAGTCCAAGCAATTTATGTTTTTTTTTAGGAAATCAAAATTAAAAGGTCGTAAGATCTGAAGTAATTGAGATGTTATATAATGCTACTGTAGAAATTTCCTTTAGTTTTCTTCACATACGATTGTTGACCTCATTTTTGTATGAGGTCACTAGGACCCACCCAGAGGTCAGATCGATCCTGACCTTATATCAATCTAGACCCCATACCCTAGGATCTACCTTGACCCTATGATTCTCCCAGATCAATCTAAGCTCAAGGATTCTCCTAGATCTAGACCTTAGGATCTAATCTAGATCCTAGGATCCTTCTAGAGTCTAAATCATAGAATCTATTCTACATCCTAGGATTCTTCCAAACTCTAGGCCCTAGGATCCATCTAGGTCCTAAGATTCTTCTAGACTCCAGATCTTAGGATCTACTCCAGACCATAGGACTTTTCTAGACTTTAGACCTTAGGATATATTCTAGACCCTAAGATTCTCCTAGATCCAGACCCTGTGATCTTCTCAGGCCTTAAGAGCTGCCTAGACCTTAGATCAATCCAGACCTTGAGATTAATTTAGATCTCAGATCAATTCAAACTTCAAATCAATCCTGACCCCAAGCCAATCTAGATTTGAATTCAATTCAAGCCTTAATCAAAATCCAGACTCCAACCCATTTTAGAATCCAAACTCCAGTTCAGATATAGATTCTACCTTTGAGTGAGCTCTGACCCTATCCAATTATTTATGATCACCCAAATGATTTGGATATTTTGATATTAATCATTCAAACTCAAAATCAAGATTAAACTCAAAATCCAGACTCAAATCCTAAGTCCAGAAGCCTTGTCCTAAAGGCCTTTTCCAGTGGATTTTTAAACACTTCAAAACCCAATCAAATGACCTCTAATTCAGAGTCTATTAGTTGCATACTGATGGGACATGTCTCTAGAGGCAACCCTCCAAATTTGAGCCCATTATGAGGTCTCTAACCCCAGAATCTAAATCTAAATCCAAAGGCTATAAAACCTTTAAATATTTACGGCCTATGCCACTGGACTTCCCGCTTAGTGGATCTTGACCTTAGAGCCTTTCCCAAAGCCTCTAATGTCTTACAAACCCTTGATTATGACCCATTGAATATTAAACTACACTTTGGTGGACCCATTTTGACCCCCAATTGACCAGGGGTCAAAATGACCAAAATACCCCTATGGGGTTCAAATATCCTTTTCAAACCAAATGATCTCCAAATTGGTTGGAACCACTCCCAGCAATTTTCAAATACCAAATCAAAACTGTTGAGCTTGAACCCACCCCTTAGGTCAACTTTGTTGACCAAGTCTACCCAGGTTGACCTAATCAACCTTTAAACCCCCTTTTGTGTTAAATAAAACTTTAAGCATATTCAAACCTTTCAAACTCTCAATACTCTTGTAAAACACAATTATAATATATTCAAATTCATTTTGAAGTCAAGTCATTTTGATTTGACTTGGTCAAACTACCAAGTTCAAGTCAAACCTCTATGTTTTGGACCTATCATCTTATACATCCTATCAAGCCCTTTTAAACTTTAAAGGCCCTTTAATCTTATTCAAATGCATATCTCAAACATCCCTAACCTACCATGAGTCACATCATTAGGTTTTTGATTTGATCAAACCACTATGGATGCTCAAACTTTATTATTCTTGGACTTATCTCCTTAAAGCCTCAAACCATTTTCAAACCCACTTACCCAGCTCTTAAAACTCCACTCCATGACACCTCAGCTTCCATGTGGCATGGGGAATGGTCAAACAGTCAAATCCATCCTTAGAGAGGTCAATTTGGTCAAAAACCCCATCTAAACCTTTTCTACTCTAATCCAATCCACTCCAGCAGCTCTAATCCTACTCTAGAAGCTTCTTAGGACTTATCTTAGCCTTTGAAACTTGATCAAGTGGCTCTCAATCCTCCCATGTGCTTAAATGGGGACCAAAAACTCCTTTCCACATGGCATGTCCTTGCCATGTCCTTTGCCATCTACTCCCAACCACTCCTTGGACAGATGGCATTCATCTATGAGCTCTCCAAGTTGATCAAGACCCTCCATTCAGTCCATGGCCATTTGAATTAGGGTAAAGACTCAAAATGAGAACCATTCGAACCCTAGCTCTCTCTCATTCAATCCCTCTTGCCCAGAGCTAATCCAGCCTCCAAAAACCCTCCAAAATCTTCTCCAGACCTTTCTCTAGCCCTTCCAGGCCTTCCCCCACCAGATCTTGGCCTCCAAAGCAAAATTGGAGAAGAGAGATGGTTTAGAGAGAGAATCAAGTATTTCAATCATAACTTCCAATCCAGATGAATACAGCTCTTGGGGTCTTTACCAAAGTTGAAGGGGACATGTTTAGCTTTCCAACAAGCCCAAGAAGTCAAATAGCCATCAGTTAGATTGTAATTCATTCTAGTTTTAAATTTATATTTCATTTTGAAACTGCAGCAAAAATACAATGTATGGAGCCTCCAAACTCCAGACATTGTAAGTTTAGGCTACCATCAATCTATGTTTCAAATTTCACAAAGTTTGGTTGAGTAATTTAGGAGATTTGAGCATTTAGATATTTCTATAAAAAATACACTGTGAGATCTCGGGACATCTAGACCATCCGATCATTCATCAGACGGTCTAGATTGAATCTAGAACGTGCGACCTCTCTGGGGATCAACGCGGGTCTCCTGGCCAAACCGCGCGGATGACATGGCTCGATTTGGTCACTTGGATCAAATCCAATCTGATCAGATCGGACTGCCACCGTCTCTGTCGACGTGGTTAAGTGACCACGCGGGATCACACCGCATGTCCAGACTGCAGCGCAGCATCGCCATTCAACCAATTATTGCCAATGATTGGATTGGCGGCGCCGGCGACCCGATTTGACTTAAGTTGATTTAAAAATTATTTAAATGCTCAGAAACTTCTAAAATCCATAGAAAATCCATTTGTTATCCAAGTTTTGCATGTAATACCTCTATGGATTTAGAGTGAAGAGCTCTATCATGTAAAAATAATTTCATTAGATTTTGATGCATGTTTTAAGATTTATTTAATTAATACTGAATTTAATAATTATTTATTTACATCTTCAATTTTCATCTATTTGGGTTCAATTTTTGCTGGGGTTATCATAGGATATTGTCTATGCTCTGTGATTTTTCCTGCCCTAATTGAGCTCATGATTGACCTCTATGGCATTTTCTATCATATGGGTCAAATTTTAATCCAAATAATGGAAAATTCATTTCACCCTATGCATGTAATTTTAGGCTTTCATCTTGCTGTGGTATGTTTGTATATGTCTAAGGGTTAGATGGACAAAAATTTAAGCTTAATTGAACATTAGTGCCACCTAGGAATAATAATTAATGACAAGGTCTAGTCAACTTAGAAAAATTCTAGGAAATTCTACTCACACCCAATAGGGGTGAAACTTGAGAATAGTAAACCTAGTGACATTTTGAACCATAGGTTTAAATTTCATTGAATTTAGAGTTCATTAGTTTAAAAAATTAGCTTCGTCAAAATTCACCCTTTTAAAGGTTCCAAAAAATTCAAAAAAATGTAAAAAATCCATTTTAAATCCAAAAATATATAAATAATACCTCAAACAGACCAGATTTGAATCCTTAACTCATGAAAATTAAAAGCCCCTTGATTTGATAGCAAATTAAACCTTAATTTAATTTTAAGTAAAATTCAATATTTAATTCATTTAATTAATTAATAATAATTAAAAATTCCAAAAATTTCCCAAACACTTGGGAATCTCTTATTAGATCATTCCTGACCTTTGGGGCTGATTTCTAGGAGTGGGGATCACATTTGGAGCAAAAGTACAAAAAGGTCCTCTAATTAAGAATATTTAAAAATTCCAATAAATACATAAACTTCAAAAATTCATAACTAATTCAAGGAAAATTCAAATTGAACAAGCTCACTTGCATTCAACTAATAATAATATCTAACATTTATTAAAAATATTAAAATTCCATAAAATAATCAAATTCAAAAAGTCAACAAACCGGTCAACTTTAAGTCAAAATGAGTTTAAAAATTCAAACCTTCGTAATAAAATGTAGAAAAATCCAATTTCAACGTACTTACTGTCTAACGGATCGTATTAAGGTCTAGTATTTTAATAAAATGCTAAATTTCTAGAAAAAACTTTTTATTTAAAAGTCAAATTTTGACCCCTTAATTAAATGATTAAAATATTCAAAAAATTCTTAAAAATTCAAAATTATTTTAAAACTCCAAAAATGTCTAACCAACCCTTAAAATTAGCAATCAAACACTTTTAATAAAATTCATTAACCCTTAACTTTTAATCAATCTAACTTACTTAATCATATCGGGTACCACTAGGTAACCCAGACCTACAAGGCAATTAAGTTAGCCCCAAGGAAGGTGAAATAAACTTCATGGCCTCAGTGTGAAATAAAGGCGGTATCCAACAAACAATTGAATAACTTTTTAAAATCAATTTTAAATCATTAATACTTAAACTTTAATTAAAATTCCCTTTGAGCCTTTCAACCAATCAAATATTAATCAACTTTAACTAATGATCATATTTAGGACATATCAAAACCACACAACCTACCTCACACACTATAGATGGTTTGTTAGGAGCACTTTTAGGCTAGGCCGGTGTTTACTTTTCCAATGTGTGCCTGGTTTTCGAGCTTTCATTGCATGCTGGTTGTTAGCTTAGAATTGATGTGTTTGTTTATTTATTTTTCTGCACTTTGTGTTGTAAGTAATTGAGCATTCCAAATTTCAAATATTAACTACTTGAGATTGAATATTAATTGCTTGGGACTATATATACAACCGTTGATTATTAGGATAACCCTACAGGATTGAGTCTAGATTTTATAATTTTGATTAATGTAAATTTGATTTGATTTGAGTTGTAATTTCAAGTGATTTGAGATGGGATAACATCCAATTTGGAATCCAAAGGGGAATGGACATCCCTTAGGGGAGAGTCCCTATCCATTTGGAGCTTCAAATTATGATGATTTTAAAATATCCAAAGAGAAAAGATAACACCCCTTTCAATGGGGAGTTTCTTTTCATTTGGATATCCGGACCCGACGATCCAAGAAGCAGCAGAAGGACGAAGAAGTGGATAACGAGAAGACCCATTCTCAAAGTCACTTGAGTCTTAGGAATAGAAATCCGGGTTTTTGTTAGTAGTGCCCGGCCACTTTACTTTTCTGCAATTCTGTGATGTAATAATAAGTGGCACTTGTCATATGGCCTTTCAATTTGAGTATTTAATTTGATTGATTTATTTAATTGATTGTGCAGTAGAACTACCTCTCTTTCTAGTCTTTTTACCTACATACCGATTTTAATTTGACCTGGAATTCGATTGTAGGCTCTTAAGGACTCATTCAAAACTATTTTTACTTAAATAAAAATTAAAACATTTAAGCTCACATAGAAACTCTAACATTTTAAGAAGTAAGTCTGGGACCGCCGGGAGTTCTCATTTCAAAACTCTTCTTTCAAATTCAAGCATTTAATCGAATCGATTGACATGCATCACATTAGCAACAAATTTAAAAATATTTAAATCTTTAATTACATTAGCTTAAGCATCAAACCCAATATAAGTCAAAGGGGCCAGTTAGGATTCGCTCTAGATGTTGGCCCCATTCTCAAAAACCTATCTTAAACAATGTCCCTACCCCTTCTAACATTAAATGACTTGATACATAATTTTAAAATCATTTAGGTAGTTTAGCTGGCTCCCCAATCCAGGCCGGGGTGTCCAGATTTGCACTGCATTAGCTAGGTTCGGGTCACTAGCTTTCAGTACCCAATTTAGACTTAGGTTCTGAGGCAAGCTCATGCTATAAGACCTCAATCTCCGAGCATTGAATCCCAATTTTCTAATAAAAATGATCACTTAAATATTAAATCTTTTTCCATCAAATTCAAGCCCAACACTTAGGATAGGTTGGGGTGTTTCTGAAGTAATTCATAATCTTAAAATACCTCCTACACTTCTTCCTTCGACTCCAGAAATAAATGTTCAAATTTGACCCAATCTCGATTGAAAATTCCAACCCTTAACCTCCTTTGATATCGATCTTTGAAATTCTAAATAAAATTTCTACCGCTATTTTAATCAAGAGTTTTTGTAAAAAACTTTTATTTCCTACGATATAATTAATTACGAGGGCTTGCGCTCATAGGAGATTTTGAAACCCAGACCTGACTTTCAAAATCAAGTTTTCAAAACCTCTAATTAATTATCTTTGGGAATTCAAACAAAAATGGCTATCGTTATCGTCATATTCAAATAATCGGTAATAGGTAATATCATCTTTCTTTGGAAAGATATATTATTTTATTATCATAATTTTGATTATGAAAGTAATAATCTCTTATCCGAATTATTATAGTTAAATAATTGATTGAACATCATTTTGATATTTCGAGATCATATGTTGTTCCCCCTTGAGTTTGACTACGCTAATCCGAATAAATTTAAAATTCTGAAATTTGAACCCATTAGAGAACATTATGTTCGCCTCCCGAGGCGATATACTGTTCATAATAATGTGTTCAATTTCAAAATTCAAAAATTTAATCTTCCCAAAGAAAATTAATATTTTTCAAAACTATATTTTTCAATCAAAACAATGATTATATGATATAAAAACATAATCTCCAGTGGAATATTTGTAAATTACAAGGATCATCTATGATGGAAAAGAGAACAAAAATTCAATTTAAAGATTTTAAAGTCAATTATTCTTCCAAAAAATTTTACTTCCCTTCTACAAAGTAACATAAACAAAAGATTTTGATCTCTAGTAAACCATTTGCAAGTTGTTAATGTCATTTGTAATGGTGGAAAAAAGATTAAAATTTTTTTAAAAGAAATCAAGCATTCATTAAAATTCACAAAAATGTTTAAATATTTATATTTATCTTTAGTTCTAAGCCCACTCTTATGGCATCCTACTGACTTTTGGCAAAAGTCCGCTCTTACGGTAACCATCTTGATTAAAACTATCTTTAGGTCTAAGCCCTCTCTCACGGCATTCTATTGACTTCTAGTATAAATGTTCTCTTAGGACAGCCATCCTATTTAAATGCTTCTTTAGGTTTAAGTTAGCTCTTACAGCATTTAATAAATATCTAGCATAAGTTTTCTCTTACGACAACCATCCTTATTGAACCTGTCTTTAGGTCAAAGTCCGCTCTTATGGCATCATATAGACATCTGGCATAAGTTCGCTCTTATAGCAACCAACCTTATTAAATCTATCTTTAGGACTAAGTATGCTCTTATAGCATCTTATAGGCATATGGCATAAGTCCGCTCTTATGATAGCAACCTTGTTTAAATTCATCTTTAGGAGTAAGTCCATTTTTATGGCATCCAATATACATCTGGCATAAGTCCGCTCTTATAACAACCATCATGAGTAAATCTGTCTTTAGGTCTAAGTTTGCTCTTATGGCATCCTATTGACTTTTGGCATAAGTCTGCTCTTATGGTAGCCATCTCATTTAAATCCATCTTTAGGTCTAAGTCGGCTCTAACGGCATCCTATAGACATCTGGCATAAGTCTTCTTATGGCAGCCAACGTAATTAAATTTGTCTTTAGGTCTAAGTCCACTTTTATGGCATCCTTTAGACATTTTGCTTAAGTCTGCTCTTACAACAGCCCCTACTTAAATCAATCTTTAGGTCTGTGGGCTCCAAAAATTCATCCCCGGCCTCCCCTCACTCTTTTCTTTCGGCGAGTGAGTTTTAACGGATAAGTTCCGGGGTAAATTTTGGAAGGCAGATGAGTTTGTAGATAAGACACTACCCAGAGATTTCGCCCTCATTTTGCGAGGACTTTATGATCTGAGTTTTGGTTTCCTATAGGCGCAAGCCCCTATAGTTAATTACCCCTCTCGATCACGAGAGAGAACTTTCGATTAAGGCTAGTCATCAATCAGATATGTTTATACGTAGATACACAGTATCGAGCATATAGTAGCAGCATTGGGTTGGAATTTGGAGAACTGGATTTGAATTTGGGAATTTGGAAAGTATTGAAAAGTTTGATATTTAAAATATAAAATTTCATCACCCAGCACTTAAAGTGGATGGTGGGGGAATGGATGATAGACTCGATCAAGATCCCATGGTTCTATCGTCCCAGGCCATCGTGGTCCGTGGTCTACTCAGTCAGAGGAGGTAGTCGACCCAACCTGACAGAAGAATCCTTGTCGGCAGCCATGGGTTGCTTCGTCCAAGGGGACCTTATAGACCGGGGTTGAATGTTTGTCTAAGAGGATAAATTTGAATCCACCTTAGCTAACAAAGGGCTTTGCGCCCTATCGATCATAACCTATTGATTCATATCTTAAGGATTTGATGCCAATAAGGAGCGTATTGGCGCTGGCCATAACCGGTATTTCGTGGTGCCATTTGGCGGCAAAACCACTAGGTTTAGAGGGCCCCGGGTCATAACCGTTTATACTGCGGTGCCATTTGGCGGTAAACTGTCGGTTAGAGGACACGTACCACGTCCTTACTAGCAGGAGATTGTCTTGAGAATGGATCTTAGTGATATTTTTTACTAGGCATTTAGCTCTTTTGTGAGTTAAAGTAAATTTTAATTTGTCCACCTCGATAAACAGTTTCGGAGGGTGGATGGATTTTGCTTTAAGCATTGATGGATAGATTTCAATTTTAAAATATCTTGGAATTTGGAATTATTTTTGTGGAGTTTTGATTTTTTTGGATTTTTATGGGTATTTTGGGTGGAACTTTGGAATATTTAGAATAGACTTTGGATATTTGGAAGGCATTTGGAAAACATTTGGGAACCCCTCCAGTTGAGATATTCATTCAACACGGCCATCATCGGGGTGTTTAGGGGTCATTTCCATTTGTAGCTTGAACCCTGTCAACTCGACCAAGCGGTTGATCGAGGATCGAGTTTCTTGTAGGCTTTGTGCCTTTTGTTTAGTGATTTCTCTTGATTATAAGCCTTGACGGCCTAATATGAATATATTAAAATAAATATATCAGTCGCCACAACCGTATATTTGTTTAAAGGTTCGAACCCTGTCGACTTCTATTGATCTGTATAGAAGGATCGGGTTCGAACTTGAATTCACTTATCGACCCGCGCAGCATCCCTAGAAGTCACATGTGTATCAAGAACACGCTCGCCGGGGCCCATGCGAGTGATAAGATTGCACATGTCCTTTTCGTGTACCTATGTGTATACAAACTACGGTGCATGTGAATGGGCATTTTAAACATTTAGCTTGTGCCAGTAATTGTCATTTGAATGCACACAACATTCCATTTGAGAACTTATATACGCCTTCTGTCCGCTAATACGAATGTTGCAAATCTGGTGTCATTTTATTTGCAGATGATTTATGTGATGTATGATGGTTCTCTTACAAGGGGCCTGGGGGAACTTGCATTTGTTGCAGTGGATCAATGTATTTTGCTCAACTTTAAACAATAAATGATCATAAATGTGCCAGTGCTCATTGACTTCTTCTACGACAACTTATCAATGCTTGTATTCATCGCATGCCTACTCCCTATGTTTGTAGGTAACTTGTTATACCTTTCAAAAGAGTCCTTGAAATTGGCTTATAAGAACTTGCCTTCGTTGGAGCCCTGCAGCATTTCTACTATCACTGCTTACAAGTAGATTAACGCTCTCCATTACGAATTGTTGTTGATTGATTTTCTTTTTGTATACTCACAATCTATTGTCATTGCTTACAAGTATCTGTATTTGTTGAAGCTGGTTGCCTTGGACTATATTACATGTATCATATATGCATTAGCTCATCATGTTCATTCAAATTGATCCCTCTTGCTTGTAGAGAGATTATCGCATGAATGAAAAGTTTCCCACTTCAGTTGCTGACATTCTTCCTTGTATTTTCTTTCTTGATGGAGATTTAGCTTTGTTTCATCCACTTTTTTTCTTTAAAGGGATAATCTCTTCTTCTTCCTTTGCTATCTCTCTAATAAGAATATATACTGCATGTGAGTAGAAACTACCTTTGCAAAGTGCAAAATTGGTGCTTAGTTTTGGTAATTAAATCCATAGGTATTTCTAAGCTGTGATTCCTTGTCATCTACAGTTTCATTTTTTTTTACATTAGAAGAGCATCGATAACTAAAATGCTCAGTGGCAAGAGCATTAATCACTATGCCTCCAACATTGAATGCAACCTTATTCAGTAGTTTAAGTAGTTTTCTAGGTGAGGTTGGCAAACCGTTCTAAAGAAAAGTTTTCATTATGCTGGCATTATAAATGTTTATCCAGAATGGTAGTTTTTTTTCTTATAAGACAAAAAATGCAATTCCACTACAGTAAGCTTATGAATTATGAACCTTAGTTTTTTTTTTTTTTTTGGCTTGAAGACTCAAGGAGATCCGATTAAGCTCCAATGTACTTCTTATTAGTTGTATGAATTTCTTATAAGGTCCTATATCACTATCAGGTAACATACTGAATGAACCTTGTAATTGTGTGCATTGAAAGATAACTCTGCTACTTGTTAAGTGCTTGGGCATAGAGCTTTTAGATCTTAGGCCAGAGGTATTGAGCTTCGGAGCTGTAGTAACTTCACATTCAAGATGAGCTTGAGGCACAATCAGTTTCTTAAATATGTTGACCAGTGTTTGATTAGCTACTATGATAGCTCATTTGGTGCTCCTCCATAAGTTTTTTTCATTTATGAATCCTTGGATTTGACATGGTTTTTGGAACTTGTCTGTATTTCCATCAACTTCATTATCAGATATCTTCTTATAATGCAAACTCTTTGCTTATGCAACCAACTGCAGCGAAGTATTCCTTTCATTGATTTAAATTTGGTTAATTATTTCCATATTTTGTGATTGCTCAATGAGGCCATGGCTTCCTTCTTCCCTTATATGGTGTATTTGAAGTTTTTGTTTCCTGTAAATATTCATTTGAGTTCAAGCTCCCTTTTTTATTTCTGGTTTGCATTGAGAGCTTGTTTTATTTGTTTGCACGAGATTTGAATGATTCAAATTAGAATTTGCATTCAAGTTGAAATGAGAATTCTTTAGAGAATTGGTTGTTGCTCAAATCAAATCCCTTATATTCATTCATGCTCTTTTGTTTTAACTCAAGTAGAAATTTAATCCATATCATTATACTCCAAGCTCAAGTTTAAGGTCTCCGTTTGAGCTCAATTTATGATCTCATTTGACTTGGTTCTCCTCAAATCATCCACTGTTATAGTCCATTTGATTTCAAAGTTTCATGTAATTCCTCTTAAATTTGGTTCATTGTCATTCTCTTATGCTCAAACTTCTTTGATTCTAATGTTCCTTATTCAATCATTCGTTTTGAATCCATTTTAATAAGATTCAAATATGATTTGCTTAGTGTTCCAACATAAGTCCAAGTTTTTGTTTATTTGATGTTCAAATTGTTGTTTAAAACAAGTTCATCTGCATAAGTCCCCTGTTGTCCTTGCAAGTTTAAGTTCTTGTCCAAGTTTGAGCCAAGTTCAATTTGTCCAAGTTTCTGTCCAAGTCCGGTATTTCAGTGAAATTTTTGGCAGCCTCCCAGCGTCTCCCCCGTTTAGGGGAAAAACCAAAAGGCAACCTTCCCCTCGACGCTACGTGAGCGCTTCAGGTAGGTGTCAAAAATAACACCGCGGTCGCATATATTTTTTTTTATCCCCGCCCGCTACGTGAGCGTTTAAGGATGTTTTGTTTGTTTATTATAAAAAGAAAACAGGTGTTAGAAATAAGCACAGATTTCCCCCCTGTACACCACATGGGCGTTCGGGGATACTTATATATAAAAAAAGTAAAATAAAAACACTTTTTTTATCCCCTTCACCGCAAGCGTCACACCGGTTTCCCACCCTACAACGCTTCTTGAGCGCCTCGGGGGTTTGCCAACTCGTTGCTAGGATTGAAGAGGGATCCTTAAATTATCGCAAGCATCGCACCGGTTTCCCACCCTCAACGCTACGTGAGCGCCTTGGGGGTTTGTCGGCCCGTTGCAAGCATTGATAAAAGAACCATTGTTTTTAAATCTTTTTTTTTTTGAAACAATCTCTCTCTTTTTTTTTTTGGAAAATCTCTTTTGCCTCTCTTTCTTTTCCTCTTCTTTCCTTTTTTTTTACTTCTCCCTCTCACTCCACTTATTGCCATGTTATTTTTTGGAATGGTAGATCTACAAATGAGCCTCATCATAGTATGTATTACTTTGTAATAACTAAAAATGTATAGCAGTTTCATGAATAAACTATGATAATGCAATGATTTTAATGCAAGCCATGACAAAACTAATGTATACAAGGTATTTTCCAATGAAAACGCTTCAAACAACTAAGCCCACTTCTACTGAACAGACAACACCCCCATTTTTTTGACACATCCTTTCTTCTTCTTCTTTTTTATTCCTACTCTCATCATCATATATTTTTAGCCACCTCACACACAAACAATAATATCAATCATGTCATTTAACAATAGATGATTAATGCTAAATAAATAAGGTAAAAAAAAGGCACTTTTCTCCCTTCCCTGCAAGATGGCTGCTTGAAAACTTATGAAGTAGCCTATTTTGGATTGAGAGGGTTTGTTTGCTACAGATTTATTTTAAAGAAAAAAAAGGTATGGGTCTTTTGATTTGTTGGTGGATTTGTTGTTGTGTGAGGGAGTGGAGCTTGTTTGGTAGTGAAGAAGACAACATCAGCTGCCATATGAGGGAAGGGATTAATGTGATTTGAATGGGTTGATTTTATGAAGAGTTGGCTGATTTGAAGGTATTTCAGTACAGATTTTGAGCTGGTTTGATGGGTACATGGGCTCTAATGAGGGTTAGGCTTTAAGGGGCTGTTGGGCTTTAAGAAGTGAGGTTAATAAAATGAATATAATAGATTTGTAAGGGCTGCCATGTAAATGCATAAGGGAGGAAACATTTTGCACTTAGAAAATAAGTAATGATTGCTATTGAGAATGATTGAAGAATGCTGCATGAAATGACAAAAGCTGCAGGTGATAGATTCCCTGAGAATGAGAGGCAAAGTGGGTGGGATTCAAGAATTACGGGAAAGGTTTAATGGTCGTCTGCAAGATAATAAGAGCATTAATTGTGCTCCACTGAGAACATGGAGACTTACTTTAAGTTTTCCTGCTTTGAATAACTGATTCAAATTCAGGAATGAGATCAAGCCAGCTGTCTTCCTTCACAAAATCACTGGTAATGATTAGATTTTAAGAACCGAGGAATCCACTTGGAGCAAAGTCTGAACTAGCTGGCTCAGGAAATCAATGTACTGCTGAGAAGAGGCCCGAATTCCCGCCCCTTGGCGTCTGATGAATTTATTTTTTTGTATGGCCGCAGCTATCTTCAAACCTTGGAAATCACCGAGTGCAAGTAAAGTGGAGTTGTTGTGGTCTCGGGTGGAAAAGGATCGGCAAGGAAGGGGGATGGACGGGTGTTGTTCGGCTACAGGCGTTGGGTTCAAGTGGACGGAGGTTTGGGCGTCAGAATAGGGCAAGAGGTGGAGAAGCTTGTGAATGTGAGAGAAGAATGGGAGGATGAGTTCAGAACAACTGAGAGGCAGCCCCCCGAATGTGAAGAACAAGAGATTATAAGCAACAAAAATCTGGCCTCAAGTCTTGGCTCCAGGCCTAGGAAGGAGAGAACCAAACGAAACAACTACAAATTCATTTTATTGACCGAAATAGATAGCCAGTATTGACACAAAACTCACAAAAGCAGGAAATTTGCACAAAATCAGATATATGAATTAACAGGCTTTAATGCTGATTGAAGTCTTTTCCCTGTTTGGCATCTATTTCTTTATAAAGTTTTTATTAAGTAAGTGCTATATTAATGTTCCAGTCATTCATGCATTAATTGAGAATGACAAAACAGCATTAGTGATGTCAAAAATAGCCTCGATTTGCATGTTGAGTACTCCGTTTTATGTGTCGATTTCGGAGAATATCGAAATTGGATAAATTGATAATGAATTTAGGGTATTGTCGATGTTCCAGTCGCAACAACGCAGTCTGTTTCGCGATCGGACGTCGTTTGAGCAACGCCGAGGCTAATTTTTGCATTGTACCGCCTCGATTAGCGTGCACAACCTCAATTTAATAAATTGGTAGTTCATTTAGGGTATTGTCGGTGTTTCGAACACAACGATGCAATCTGTTTTACGATCAGACATCATTTGAGCAATATCGAGGGAAATTTTTTCAAGGGCCCACCTCGATTTGCGTGCACAACCTCAATTGCACAAATTGGCAATGCATTTAGGGTATTGTCGGTGTTTCGAACACAATGACGCAGCCCGTTCGTCAATCCGACGTCGTTTGATTAGCCTCAGGTTTTAATTTCGGGTGTCGGTCATCCCTTTAGACCGATCTCATCTGATTCGACTGCGAGGGGCCTCGACCTAGCAGAATTCGACATCCTGATCGCAACGACGCCATCTGTTTGGAAAATGGAGATCGTTTGACCCTTTAAGTGATGTGTGGCGCCAAGGCTCGTATCGCTTTATTCAACAGTTTGGGTCCTTCCTCATGTGGTTTGAGGTATAGGGGTCAACAAATGCCCCCCAATAAATGTGGTTCGTGCCCAGAGCGAATCTCATTTGTTGTATGCTGATTGACCCTGTGGATCTCTAGATATATCTTCTAGATTTCACTTTAGGTTTCCATTTAGTGGATCTCCAATAATTTGCTTGGATGTCACATTACATTCTTTTAGTGGATTTCCAGAATTTTGTTTGGATGTCACACTAGTTTTCTTTGTGGATCTCCAAAAGTTCATATGTATGTCTCCGTAGATCCTTAAATACACTTGTAATCAATAACTTGATTAATATGTTGGCTTTAGTGAAGTAGAGACCCACATGAGAGTGGTAGAGTTTCTTGTGTTCAGGTCTCTGGAGCATCACTCTGTAGATTGACGATGGTGGATAGTATCACCATCATTTGCTCTCTTTTGACACCGCATTCACTTTAGTTGATAGCCCTTATGTATATGCCTAACATTCTTTCACCATTTGGTTGTATATTGATAAAATTTTAAATATTTATTTGGAGATCTCGGCATGTGGGACGATGTCGGCCCAAATAAATATTTAAAATGCCCCCAGTCTTTAGGGACATTCGTAGATGTTATCCAGGGTACTCTTTTTGTGGCTTTGGCTTGAGTCCTGAAATTTTGATCCCTTCTGCACTTTGCTTTGTGCTACGGACATTGATGGAGAATTACCTGATTTGTCATTATTGACTTGTCAGGTGGTTTTTTGTACCTTCGGCCCTATGCTTCTAGCTTTGGTGGGCTTAATGAAGGAGTATATGCCGGTGACCTAAACCCTTAGGTTTATATCAGGTCAGTGGCGAAAAGTCATCAGTTCAGAACTTTGTGCATAACAGACTTGTTGATGACATAATCCATTTAGTTCAGCCTTAGGCTTTATGTGAACTTTGGGATAATTTTCTTTGGTCCATTGCTTTATGCTTTGTGGGTTTACTAAAGGATTTGCAGGTTTTTGATTCAATTGATAGTACCAAACGTATGTAATATCTTGATCCTTAACCATTTGAGAAGATTCGACAGCTCTTCGTCCTCTGGTTGTTGAGATGGGGGTTCCTTTACTACGGCCTTTCTTATGGCTTCTTGAGTAGACGGAGCTGCCAGCGATCCGATCATATTTGGGATTGTTGGATCCAACCTCTTACACCCAATCAGACTTTAGACTTGAGCTATAAAAATTACGCTCCCCAATGATGATTTCACTAAAATTGGTAGATTTGGAGTCATCCTTTGTGGTTGCAGATTTTGGAGCCTACGAACATTCAGTAGTTATTCGAGACTCATCCTTCTACTGGAACATTGATTCTCCAGTCATTGAGGAGAATTTTGAAGACTACGATCACTTGAACTTGTAGAGCCCGTGCTTCCTACAGTCCCTACTGACGGGTTGACGAAGTGGGGGTTCCGCTACTACGGCCTTTCTTATGGCTTGTTGAGTAGACGGAGCTTCCAGCGATCCGGCCATATTTTGGTGTGTTGGATTCAACCTTTTACACCCATTTGAACCTTAAGCTTCAGGCTATTGGAAGACTTTAAGCTTCTTCAGCTCAATTTTGTAAGAATGTGTAGCCACAAAAGTCTCCTTTTTTTTACCTTTGAGTCTTGGTTTGTTGGAGAAGGTGCTGTCTCGATCTTTTGAGAAATTACCTGCAATACTTTGAAAAACAAGTTTTTGTATTCTTTAGCACAAAATAATATTTGGATTGATAATTTTAAATATTTATTCGGGGATCTTGGCATGCAGCGCGATGTCGACCCGAATAAATATTTAAAATGCCCCCTATCTCGCAGGGACATTTTAGAATGAAATAAATTTGGAATATAATTAAATATTCATTTAGGGATCTCGGCGTATAGCACGATGTCGACCCAAATGAATATTTAAAATGCCCCTTGTCTCATAGGAACATTTTGGATAGGCTTTTTGTCTTTAAGATTTTAAATATTTATTCGGGGATCTCAGCATACAGCACGATGTCGACCCGAATAAATATTTAAAATGCCCCCAGTCTGATGGGGGGTTTTTGAAATGCATTCTTGTTATACAATAGAATTTCAAAATATAAATATATGCGTGCTTTGATAAATCTGCATATAATACTTTGATCATTATAAAGTACATAAAACATGGAATTTTCATGCATGATACTTCTTTAAATGTCAATCGTTGATAGGTGGCATAGGCCTTTGACCATTCAGATCGATCAATTGATACGCTCCTCGTTAGTACACTTTCTCGATGACAAAGGGGCCTTCCCAATTGGATAAGAATTTGCCATCAATTTTTTCGGTGTGGGATGATTGACCTTCTCAGCACCATGACCAATTTCCCTTCTTGAAATGTTCGAGGACGCACCATTCGATCAAAAGATTTTGTCATCCTTGCTCGATAAATCTCTAAGTTTTGTTGAGCTTATAGCCTGAGTTCATCAAGTGCATCGAGCTCTTCCATTCTTTAATGAGCATTATTAGTTTTGGCAATCACCTATTTTTCAATCTCCAATATCATTCTTCTTGAAGCTCGCTTGGTAGATGCGGCATCTAATTTGATGGCTAATATGTGAATCACAACATCTGAGGATAAGCTAGACATCTCAGCATATGTCCAAACAAAGCATTCTTGAATTCACAGAAAATCTCTTTTATTTCTTCCGCTTGCTCTTTGAGAAGAATATCACTGATGAAGGTCGGACGATGATCTCCTTCATTCTGAGAGAATATAATTGCGAAGTGATAGCATTTCTTTGAGGTTTCCTCAAGGCGTCAACCATCAAGAATATTTTATGTAGGTGTTCCCGTTGCAACCCAATTTTGATAAATTTCGTTAATGGTGGATCTCCAGGGTTACACACACTAGATGCCACACTATTCTTTTGCATGTATTTTTTCCTCTTGAGATGTTGGTCTCAATATTTTTTTTCTTATGTCGGGACCTCTCGGTAGTGAATTCTTGGATATGTATCCAAGTGTCACACCCCGATGCTCGCCGTACATATCTTGATTCTTTATTTATTTTACCATCATAATAGATGATTGTTTTTTATCTTTATCAGGACCTTTCAATGATGGATTTTTGGACATAAGGACCAAATGTCAAATCTTGATGTTCACCGTACACATCTTTATCATTTCATTGCTCTACCATCATAAAAGATGGTAGCTTTTAGCTCTATCAGGACCTCTCAATGATGGATCTTTGGATATAAGGACCAAATGTCACATCTTGATGTGCACCGTATAGAGCATATTATTTTAGTTGCTACTATAGAATTTAAACGACTAACCAAAGATGGAAAGAGAAACTATTCTCCAGCAGAGTCGCCAGAAATCTGTCGGCTCCTAAAATTTGTCCCCAGCCTCCCCTCGCTCTTTTCTTTCGGCGAGGGAGTTTTAACAGATAAGTTTCGGGGTAAATTTTGGAAGGCAGATGGGTTTGTAGATAAGACACTACCCAGAGATTTAGCCCTCATTTTGTGAGGACTTTATGATCTGAGTTCTGGTTTCCTATAGGCGCAAGCCCCTATAGTTAATTACCCCTCTCGATCACGAGAGAGAACTTTCGATTAAGGCTAGTCGTCAATCAGATACGTTTATCCGTATATACACAGTATCGAGCATATAGTAGCAGCATTGGGTTGGAATTTGGAGAACTGGATTTGAATTTGGGAATTTGAAAAGTATTGAAAAGTTTGATATTTAAAATATAAAATTTCATCACCCATCACTTAAAGTGGATGGTGGGGGAATGGATGATAAACCCAAACAAGATCCCATGGTTTCGTCATCCCAGGCCATCGTGGTCCCTGGTCTACTCAGTCAGAGGAGGTAGTCGACCCAACCTGATAGAAGGATCCTTATCGGCAGCCATGGGTTGCTTCGTCCAAGGGGACCTTGTAGATCGGGGTTGAATGTTTATCTAAGAGGATAAATTTGAATCCACCTTAGCTAACAGAGGGCTTTGTGCCCTATCGATCATATCCTATTGATTCATATCTCAAGGATTTGATGCCAATAAGGAGCATATTGATGCTGGCCATAACCGGTATTTCGTGGTGCCATTTGGCGGCAAAAACACTCGGTTCAGAGGGCCCCGGGTCATAACCGTTTATCCTGCAGTGCCATTTGGCGGCAAACCGCCGGTTAGAGGACACGTACCACGTCCTTACTAGCAGGAGATTGTCTTGAGAATGGATCCTAGTGATATTTTTGACTAGGCATTCAGCTCTTTTGTGAGTTAAAGTAAATTTTGATTTGTCCACCTCGGCAAACTGTTGCGAAGGGTGGATGGACTTTGCTTTTAGCATTGAAGGATAGATTTCAATTTTAAAATATCTTGGAATTTGGAATTATTTTTGTGGAGTTTTGAATTTTTTGGATTTTTAGGGGTATCTTGGGTGGAGCTTTGGAATATTTGGAATAGACTTTGGATATTTGGGAGGCATTTTGAAAATATTTGGGAACCCCTCCAGTTGAGATATGCATTCAACACGGCCATCATCGGAATGTTTAGGGGTCATTTCCATTTGTAGCTTGAACCCTGTCAACTCGACCAAGTGGTTAATCGAGGATCGGGTTTCTTGTAGGTTTTGTGCCTTTTGTTTAGTGAATTCTCATGATTATAAGCCTTGACGGCCTAATATGAATGTATTAAAATAAATATATCGGTCGCCACAACCGTATATTTGTTTAAAGGTTCGAACCCTGTCGAATTCTATTGATCCGTATAGAATGATCGGGTTTGAACTTGAATTCACTTATCGACCCGCGTAGTATCCCTAGACGTCACGTGTGTATCAAGAACACGCTCGCCGTGGCCCATGCGGGTGATATGATTGCACATGTCCTTTTCGTGTACCTATGTGTATATAAACTACGGTGCATGTGCATGGGCATTTTAAACGTTTAGCTTGTGCCAGTAATTGTCATTTGAATGCACACAACATTCCATTTGAGAACTTATATACACCTTCTGTCCGCTAATACGAATGTTGCGGATCTGGTGGCATTTTATTTGCGGATGATTTATGTGATGTATGATGGTTCTCTTACATGTGGCCTGGGGGAACTTGCATTTTTTGCAGTGGATCAATGTATTTTGCTCAACTTTAAACAATAACTGATCATAAATGTGCCAGTTCTCATTGACTTCTTCTACGCAGCTTATCAATGCTTGTATTCATCGCATGCCTACTCCCTATGTATGTAGGTAACTTGTTATACCTTTTGAAAGAGTCCTTGAAATCGGCCTATAAGAACTTACCTTCGTTGCAGCGTTGCATCATTTCTACTATCACTGCTTACAAGTAGATTAACGCTCTCCATTACGAATTGTTGTTGATTGATTTGCTTATCATATACTCACAATCTATTGTCATTGCTTACAAGTATCTGTATTTGTTGAAGCTGGTTTCCATGAACTATATTACATGCATCATATATGCATTAGCTCATCATGTTCATTCAAATAGATCCCTCTTGCTTGTAGAGAGATTACCGCATGAATGAGAAGTTTCCCACTTCAGTTGCTGACATTCTTCCTTGTATTTTCTTTCTTGATGGAGATTTAGCTTTGTTTCATCCACTTTTTTCTTTAAATGGATAATCTCTTCTTCTTCCTTTGCTATCTCTCTAATAAGAATATATACTGCATGTGAGGAGCAACTACTTTTGCAAAGTGCAAAATTGGTGCTTAGTTTGGGTAATTAAATCCATAAGTATTTCTAAGCTGTGATTCCTTTTCATCTACAGTTTATTTTTTTTTATTAGAAGAGCACCGATAACTAAAATGCTCAGTGGCAAGAGCATTAATCACTATGCCTCCAACATTGAATGCAGCCTTATTCAGTAGTTTAAGTAGTTTTCTAGGTGAGGTTGGCAAACCGTGCTAAAGAAAAGTATTCATTATGCTGGCATTATAAATGTTGATCCAGAATGGTAGTTTTTTTTCTTATAAGACAAAAAATGCAATTCCACTACAGTAAGCTGTTTTGATTAAAACAAAAATATGATTTAAATATATAGTTTTGAGAATGTATTAATTTTCTTTGGGAAAGATTAATTTTTGAATTTTAGTTTTGAAATCGAACACAACATTAGGAACGATATATCATATCAAACGGAAAGAATATCATTCACTAATTGGTTCGAATTTCAAAGTTTTAAAGTTATCCAAGTTATCGTAGTCGAACTCATAAGAAACAACATATGATCTCGAAAGATCAAAATTATGTTCAATCAATTGTTCAACTACAATAAGTTGAATAAGAGACCGTTAATTTTATAATCAAAATCATAATAAAAATTGATATATCTCTCAGAGAAAAGAAGTTATCAATCGTTATTGATCGTTTGAAAATAGGGTTAACGATCGTTGAAATTTGAATTTTCCCAAAGATAATTAATTAAAGGTTTTAAAAAAATTGATTTTGAAAATAAGTTTTGGGTTTCTAAATCTCCTACGAGCGCAAGCCCTCGTAGTTAATTACATCGTAAGAAACAGAAATTTCCTACGAATACTCTCGATTAAAATAGCGGTAGAAATTTTATTTAAGATTTTCAAAGTTAGATATCAAAGGAAGTTAAGGTTTAAAATTTCAAGTTATTTCTAGAGTCAAAGGAAGAAGGGTAGGAGGTGTTTTAAGATTCTGAATTACTTCAGAAACACCTCAATCTATCCTAAGTGTTAGGCTTGTATTTGATTGAAAGAAATTTTTAGTTTGGGTGGTCAATTTTATAAGAAATTTGGGATTCAATTCCCGAAAATTGAGGTCTTATGGCTTAAGCCAGCCTCAGAACCTAAGTCTAAATTGAGCACTAAATGTTAGTGCCCCGAACTTAGCTAGTGCAATGCGAATCTGGTCTTACCCCGACCTGGATTGGGGAGCCAGCTAAACCACCTAAACGATTTTAAAATATGAGTCCAGCCTTATTGTATAGTGGTAGGGACGTTAATTAGAAAATTTTAGAGGAATGGGGTCGACATCTAGAGCAGATTCTTAATTGACCCCTTTAACTGATGTCGGGTATTTGATGTCTAAATAGATGCAATTAAATATTAGACTCTTTTAGATTTGTTACTAATGCGATGCATGCTAATTGACTCAATTGAATGCAAAATTGTTATGTAGCAATTTAAAAAAAATTTGGCCTAGAAAATAGGTTTTTCCCTAGAGATTGCATAACATCCCCTTGACAGATCGGCGTCCTCATAGGCCAGGTGGTCTGCCAGAACCCGCAGGCGGGGAGATGCCTAACAAGGTCGAGAAAGTACAATATGAATGCATGAAAAACCCTTGGCGAGTCCAAGCTTACTTCTTAGGACCGTTTAGAGTTTCTATCTTATCTTAAAAATTTTATTTAATTAAAGTAGAAGAATTTTTGACAGACCCCTAGAGCCTAAATTCGAATTCCAGGCTAAACCAAATGCGACATGCAAGTAAAAAGACTAGAAAAGCAGGAGTTCTAATGCGAAATCAATTAAATAAATCAATTAAATTAAATATATCAAATTGAATGTCCATATGACAAGTGCCACTTATTATTACATCTCAAAAATTACAACAAATTAAAGTGGCCGGGCACCACTAGCTACAACCCAGATTTCTAATCCTAAATCAAATGACTTTGAGATTTGGGATTCTTCTCGTTGTCCAATCCTTCATCTTCTCACGAACATCTTGATTCGTCGGTTCAGGATATCCAAATGGAAAGAAACTCCCCCTTGATCGGGGTGTTATCTTTCCTCTTTGGATATTTGCAAAGTATCCTAATTTGACTTCCAAATGGAAGAAGACTCTCCCCTTTAGGGATGTCTTCACCTCTTTGGAATTCAAATTGGATATTCATATCCCAATCTCAAATCATTTTAAAGAATTACAACCTTAACTGAATTAAATTTACATCGAAAGAAATAAGAAAATCTAGACTCAATCCTGCAAGGTTATCATAATAATCAACAGTTGTATATATATTCCCAAGTAGTTATAATATGAAAAATTTGAAATGCATTTTTTTTAGCCATACTTGGCCATGCTCTTTTTATTTAAAGGGGGTCTTAAGCGCGGCAGGTACCTGTGCAAAGAGTATATATATTTTTTTATTAACTGCCCCCTTTAATTTCAGCTGCTTGTATGAGCATGTTGACCTCATTTTTGTATGAGGTCACTAAAGCCCTTCCAAACTCCAGTTTAATTTAAGATCCTAGGATCTACTCTAGACCTTAGGATTCTTTCCTAGAGCTAGACCTTAGAGCCTACTCTAGAGCCTAGGATTCCCTTAAATCCTAGATCTTAGAATCTCTCTAGATTCTAGGACAATTCCAGACTCAAATCAATCCCTACCCTTGATCAATTCAAACCTCAAATCAATCTGAACTCCATTCAATTCAAATCCAAATTAATTCAAATTTCAAACATATCCAAACTTTGACTCAATCCACTCTAGAATCCAAGTTTCAACCTAGACTTTGATTCCACCTTTAATCTAGCTTTGACCTTATCCATCCATTAACAATCACAACATGATTGTAAATGATTTGGATATTTCAATATTAATCATTCAAACCTGAAATTCATTCCAAATCCAGAAATCCAGACTCAAATCCTAAGTCTTAAGGCCCTGCCCTAAAGACCATTTTCAAAGAATTTTAAAACATTTCAAAACCCAGCCAAAATGGTCTCTGATTCAGGGTCTATCACTTGCAAAGTGATAAGACATGTCTCTAGAGGTTACCCTCCAACTTTGAGCTCATTCTGAGGTCTCTAACCCTAGAATCTGAATTAAAATCTAAAGGCTGTAAAACTTTCAAATATTTATAGCCTATGCCACTGAACCTAACTCCTTTGAGATCTTGACCTTGGAATCCTTATCCAAGCCTCCAATCACTTTCAGACTCTTGATTTTAACCCATTGAGCAGTAAACTGCATTTTTCAGACTCTTTTTTGACCATTGTTGACCAATAGGTCAAAATTGACCAAAATACCCCTATGGGGCTCAAATAGGGATTTCAAACTAAATGAGCTCCAAATTGAATGCAACCACCTTTAACAAGTTTCAAATGTAATTTCAAATCTTTTGAACCTATTCCCAACCTCTGGGTCAACCTGGTTGACCAAGTCAACAGGTTTGACCCAAGAGGCCCTTTAAGGGTCCAAATAGGTGTTTTGACCCAAATGACTTCTCTAGGCCATCCAACCACTTCCATTGGTCTTGAAATATCATTTCAAACCTGTTAAGCCCAAACCCAGACCCTGGGTCAACCTGGTTGACCAAGTCAACCCAGGTTGACCAAACAGGCCCTTAGGGGCTCAAATAGGGATTTTGATCAATTTGACCTCCCCAGACCTAGGAACCACCCTCAATGGTCTTCAAATGCCTTTTCAAACTTGTCCAGCCCAGACTCACCCATTGGGTCAACCTAGTTGACCCAGTCAAGATGGTTTGACCCAATGGACCCTTATGGTTTCAAATGAACCATTTCAACCTGTTTAACCACGTCAATATCTTTAAACCCTTGAAATCATTCTATTCAAAGCCTTGAATATTTCTAAACCCATTTTGAGCTCAACCCAACTTGGTTTGACTGAGTCAACCCTCAATCCTTGGTCAAATTTGTGGTGGCATTTGCTCCCATCTTTTCTAGCCTTGACTTTGACCTTTGACCCTTGATTGAGCCATTCCAAATATCCCTCTCCCTCCTCAAGTGCCACATCACCAACTTTGACCTGGTTGACTGGTCAAACCAAGTCAACAAAGCCCTAAATCCTTCCTTGAATTGGTCAAACCTTCTATTTAACTTCAAGGAGTGTGAGATTAGGCTTGGAAGCTCTCCCATTGGCTGCTCCCACTTCCCTTCATTCCACCTCAGCCTTCCTTGACCTGTTGACTAGTCAACCTGGTCAAACTCAAGCCTAAACCTCTTCTAGAAAGCTTTATCACATGCTAAGCCCCTTTCCCTTGATTTAAGCTGCCTTAGGCCGACCCCTTAATGTCCTAAAGCTCACTTGGAGCTCTCCTAACCAGGCTCAGGGCCTGGTTTAGCCTTAAATGGCAATGGTCCCCCCCACTTGTCCCAAGTTCACCCAATGGAGGCAAGGCTTGGCCAGCCTTTGAGGCAGCCTTCTAGCTGTCCCAGGGACATGTGGCACCATCTAGGGAGCTCCTGCATCAATCCCAGCCATCCAATCCAGCCCAGGTCGTTTGAATAGGGAAAAAGCCAACTTTTGAGCCCATTGAATCAAGGCAGCTTCTCTCACTAACCCCAGCCTCCCAGAACGAGTTCTCAATTTGTTTTGGATCTTCAGAGCCCTCTCTACCTCCCCACTACAAAATCCAAGTGGTTGCACGTCACCGGCGGCAAGTTCTCCGGCGAGCCCACCACCTAGACCGTCCCAGGCTTGTAGCAGTCGATCCAGGCGTGTTCGAGCTCGGGTTTGTGCTAGGGATCTTCACTTGGATAGTCTACAAGCTCATCCATCCAGAAATTTCAAAGATCTAACGGTATAATCCATTAAAACCTTAGATCTAGTTCACATTAGATAGATTTAAATAGCTTCATGTATTCAGTGCCTTAGCTGAAACCAATCTTTCCCCATTTTTTCTGTTCATGCTTACTCTTTAAGTTTACAATTTCAAGCAATTTGGTCCATCCGATCGAGAGAACGAGTCAAAAAACGTTTTCTAGGGTGTCACTCACGGTTTCCGGTGAGTGTACGTTTTCTGGACCGTTGATCGTTCGATCAACGGTCCAGATCGAGCCCTTCCGCGGTCTTATCCAACCGCGCGTTCGATCTGTCGTTTGATCAGCCGTCCGGCGACATCTGGGCCCTCAGATCAGAAACCACGGAGTCGAATCCCACCGTCCGATCTCGTCCCGCTGAGATCAATCGCGGGATTCGATCTCATCCGTTGGATCAGACCCGCTGTGATCCAACGGCTGCCACGAGCCGCTGACGTGGTTAAGTGAAAACCGCGTGAAGCAGCCCGCGGCCGACGCGTGTCCCCGCCGTCACGCGGTTTCGATCCCGCGAATCCGCGTGCGCCGCGTGTCTGACCGCCGCCGTTTAATTAGTGAAAATGTCTATTTAATTTGTTTTAATTACAGAAACTTAAAAAAATCATAGTAAATCAAATATAAGATCAAAAAATGAGTATAATATATCAAATTTTTCAGAATTCTGTCTAGTTTATTTTAAAAATAAAATCAAACCATTTTAACTATTATTTTGCTGGTAATTTGAGAAATACAGAAAAGTGTATTTTATTTTTAATTAATTATATATAAATTATTTTTATCTGAAACTTGGCATGCATGTCTTTGAGTGCATGGCTGATCTCCAGGAAAATTTTCAAACATTATTTGAATAGATTTTGATATTAATTGGAATTATTTGAATATCTTAATAATTTTTTTATATTTAACTAAATATTAAATATTTTGAAAATTAAAAAAAATCTTTTTTTATTATCAAACTTCTCTGGAGATCAGTGGGTCTTTCAACTCATCAAAATGTATTTTAATAATATTTTTAATTATTTTATAATATATATTTATATATATATATCCATTTATATTTATATATTTTAAAATCTATTTTGAGGCTATATATATTTAAATCTTTAAATATTTAAGATGTCACTTGAAATCTTAAATGTAGATTGAGCATATTTGAATAAAAATAAAGGGGATTATTAGTGGATAATCATTTCTTGATTATTCACTAATTTTGTCTTAATTATGTTAATTAGCCCTTGCATGTTTAGGGATCACACACCACTTAGTCTTAGGCTCTCCTAGATTTAGGTGTTGAATATGTTTATGTGATTCATGCATGTCTTGTGTATTGAGTATGAGGGTTAGTTCAAACATTGATTCAAGTCCATCAAATTAGTGACATAATTAAGGACAATAACTAAGGATTCATGTATAGAAAACTTAGAAAAATCCCAATAATTAAGTTTAACTTCCCCTTCAGTTGAAACTTTGAACATTTGAACTTAGTGACACCCTCAGCCCCTAGAGAAATTTTCATTGATTTTTGAGGTCATTAGGACCCCTAATTAATTTTCATAAGGTTCAACCCCTAATTAAGCCTTCAAACCTTAAAAAAATTGTAATAAATCCAATTTAAATCCGAAAAATACATATAAACCCTCAAACTGACCAGAATCAAGCCCTTAATCTATGATAATTAAAAGCCCCTTAATTTGATAGCAATTTAAACCTTAATCTAATTTTAGATGAAAATCAATATTTAATTAAAATAATTAATTAATTATTATTAAATTCCAAAAATTTCCCAAACACTTGGGAATCTCTCCTTAGGTCATTTCTGACCTTTGGAGTTGATTTCAAAGAGTTTGGGATTCATTTGGAGGAAAATCACAAAAGAGGCCTTCTAATTTAGATATTTCAAAAATTCATTAAAATGCTAAAACTTCCATAATTCATAACTAATTCCATAAAAATCCAAATCACCCAAACTCACTTGCATTCAACCCCTAATAAGGTTTAATATTTACTAAAAATATTGGATTTCAGAAAACTATAATATTTCAAAAAGTCAACAAATTGGTCAAACCATAGTTCAAAACTAGTTCAAAACTTCAAACCTTTGTAATAAAATGTAGAAAAATCCGATTTCAACGTACTTACCTTCTAACTGATCATAATAAGGTCTAGTATTGTAATAAAATATAAACATTCTAGAATTTGAGCTTAATTAAAAATTCAACTTTTAACCCTTTAATTAAGTGATTAAAATATTCAAAAATTCTTAAAAAAATTCATAATCATTCTAAAACTCAGAAAATATTGGCTTAATGTCTAAAACACTTAACAAATCCTTTAAAACACAACAACCACCTTAAAGATGAAGTTTATTGGCTGGACTACTCCGGGCTGCGGGGCTAAGTGTCCTAAGGAGGCTGGTTCCTCGAGCCTGGTGGCACAACGCCACGAATGGATTCTAAGGGGTGTTAAATCTTAAAATAGATTAATTTTTAATTATTTAACTTTTTAAAAATCTCTAATTCAATTACATTAATTTGGTTTATCGGCTGGACTACTCCGGGCTGCGGGGCTAAGTGTCCTAAGGAGGCTGGTTCCTCGAGCCTAGTGGCACAACGCCACGAATCAATTAATGGAAAACTTAAATTAATCAACTTTAAAAATCAGTAACTAACGCATTTTTGTATTAATCTACTCCTTTAATTCCAACCAATTTAAATAACTTAATCAACCCTGATTGCTACTGGGTAACCCAGGCCTACGAGGCTATTAGCTTAGCCCCAAGGAAGGTGAAATAAACTTCACGGCCTCGGTGTGAAACAAAGGTACCAATCAATTAACTTTTAAAACATATTTAATTAAAATTCTTAATTCATTAATATTTAAATTTTAATCTAAATCCCCTTCTAAGCCTTAACGAATCCAAACTTTTAGACAACTTCAACTAATAACCCACTTTAGGATCTACCCCAGCCACACTATCTTTCTCACACACTTTAGATGATGTGCTAGGACAACTAACTCTAGATCTAGGTTAGGCCGGTGTTTACTTTACTGCTGTATGCTGAATTTTTCATAGTTTTCACTACATGTTGTGGATGAAACTGCTTTGCTGTGTCTGCTTACGTTTTCTATACTCTGTGGATGGATTGATGTGTTTGGCGACTAGATTACCCTTAAGTTAGGTACGATCTGGATGTTGACACAGTTTTCTGCAGGTGGCCACGCTCATGCAGGGCAATATAAAAAGGGGGCAAAACAAAAAAATGCATAAATATTATAAACTCTTTGCACAGGTGCTTCAGCTGCTAAAGCCCCCAAATCATAAAAAGAGCGTGGCCAGTGTGTTTACTTTCTTTTCTGCACATATACAACTGCTTGGGAATAACTGCTTTTTATATATTAATTGCTTAGGATAACCCTGCAGGTGAGTCTAGATTTTTATTTTGTTATTAATGTAATTTGTGTAAGTGTCAAGTGTTGTGAAAGTTGATTTTGAGTTGGGATACATAGTTCCAAAGCTTGGATTCCAAAGAGGAAAGGATACCCCTTTAGGGAATACTCCTTTTCCATTTGGAAATCCAAATTTGGATCATACCTCTTTCTTACCCAAAGAGGAAAGAGCGGCCTTCCCCCTTAGAGGGAAGTGCCCTCTTGTCCATTTGGGTAATCGACTACGAAGATTCCAAGAAGATTGAAGAAAAGGAGTCCAAAGAAGAACGAGATTGAGGATTTGAAGATCTGAATATTGAGAGTATCCCACTCAAAATAACTTGCGTCATTACTAGGTTTAGAATCCGGGTTGTTGAAAGTGGTGCCCGGCCACTTTACTTTCTGTAATATTCTGGTTTGTAATAAGCAAGGCAATTCTGCCTATGGACATTTATTAATTAATTTATATTTGATGTGATGATTTGATTACCTTTAGGATTATTTGTTTTTACTAGTTTTTTGGCGATTGTATGCCGCTTTTTGTTTTCACCTGGATACGTGAGACTCGTGAGGGTGTGAAAGTTTTCTACTCATAATTTTAAAAGTCTAAAATTTTAGTGAGTCTAAATAACATAGAAAGATAATGAATCTAGGAATTAGCCGGGGAGCGACCCCGGGGTCGCATGCATATTTCTGCATCATTCTCTCCTTGCTTTAGACCCTTTCCCGCCTGCAGGTAGAGTCCGGATAGTCTGACCTATGAGGACGAGGTGCTGGACCTGGGGAAGTCCAGTCTTTTAAAAAATTATTTTATAAGCCTGTTTTTAAAATTTCAAGCATACTTTATTTGGAATTTGTCGACCAGCATGCATTGCATTAGATACAAATTAAAAGAGTCAAAATTTTAATTTCATAGTCCTTAGCATTTTGCACCCAACATAAGTCAAAGGGGCCAATTAGGAGAATCTCTAGATGTCAGCCCCAACTCTCCAAAACTTTAAATATAACGTCCCTACCACTCTTTCATAAAAGACCGGACTCATCTCTTTTAAATCGATTAGGTGGTTAGCTGGCTCCCCAATCCAGGCCGGGGTAAGTCCAGACCTTGCATTACATTAGTTAGGATCGGACGACTGTGGTCCAGTGTCCAAAATAGATTTAGGATCCGGGGCAGATCTTTGATTATAAGACCCCAAACTTCGGGAATCTAATCCCAAATTTCTAATAAAATGCTCAATTCTAATTAAATATCATTTCAATCCAAAACATAAAGCCCAACACTTAGATTAAGTTGGGACACTTCCGTATGGTTCTGGAATCTCAAGGTGTCCCCTACCTCTCCTCCTTTAACTCTGTTAATAACTGCTCAATTTTGATCCATTCCCTTTTGATTTTTCAATAACTCTATTCATACTTTGATATCACTCCTAGAAACTCTAACAAAATTCTGCCACCATTTTAATCGGGAGTTTTCATAGAAGATTTTTGTCTCCCTACAATTTAATTAACTACGAGGGCTTGCGCTCGTAGGAGATTTGGAACCACACACACCTGATTTAAAAAAAAAAATTAATTTCCAAAATTTTATTAGATTTCTTTGGGAAAAATTAAGTAATGATCGTCATAGTTGCATTAGAAGGATTATCGTAGAATGGTCTCATTTCCCCTTAGGGAGATACACCCTTCTTCGATAAGGCTTTGGATGTGAATGCGACGATCATGTTTCTTGAATATTGTAATTGGGTACCTAGTTGAACTATACTTTGTCCCCTCGGGGCCATATAAAGTTCTCCTTAGAAACCGATCATAACATTCAAGATGAGTTTACATAATTCTAAATCTGAACACCGTTATGAAAGTTTATTTTCGTCCTTCAGGGTGATATACTCTTTCTAACGAATTGATTCGACCTTAGAATTAGAACTCAACCTTAATCTTAAAATTCCCAAAGAAAACTAATAGTTTTCAAAACCAGTTTTCAAAATTCCACCAACAAAAATGGCACGCCCTGTGGGACCAAATTTCTCTTCCCATCTCTAATAGTGGCAGAATTTCGTTTCATCGGTAGTTTCAACTATCATTTCTTCCGTTGGTCCCTTTGCCCATTTCTTCCTTGGGTGAATGTGACCAACATCTAAAATAATAATAACAAAATATTAAAAGAGAGGTTCCACCTCCAAATCTGGCTTTATCTAGATTTTTGTTCTGATTTTGACCTTCTGCCCCAGCATAGCCTGTGAGGCGACAGTGTCAAATCAGATCTCTGGATATCCTTTTCAATCTTATAGATTTATGGTCGATAAATTTCTCATTCAACATATAAATCCTTAAAATTGAATAGAATTTAAAATTTTTGATTTCATTCCAAACTACTTTAGTTTTAATCCCCTCACTTCCCCTTTGACTTCTAAGGGTGGGGAGGGTTAAGCTATTCCTTTTACTTGGGTTTTCTCACAATTCCATAAGCCTTCGGTCAAGAGGAAACTCTGTCCGTTGTATTTTGGAACCTGTAAGAAAACCCCTTTCAAATCCTCAAAATTTCTTCAAAATTTTCTTAAAACTTTAAGTAGTCATATGTTACCCCATACGATCTCTTTGTGGGCTAACATATGTCGAATTTTTTTAGAAAGCTTTCTGGGCATGTGCTTAGTCTCTTCACCCTTTTGACATGTGTTAAGCAATACCCTTCGCTGCTCGACACATGTTTTGGGGGGTTGAGATTTTCTTACAAGCCTCAATTTTCAAAAAAATAATATATTTTTCACCACTCTTTTAAAGTAAATCTAATTTCAATCCTTTCTTTAACTTTCAGAAAATCCCAAATGGCTGGCCAATTGATTTTCTCCTTTGACCGAGAGTTGTCCTCGACTGTTAATGACCAAGGGAGCACTGTTATTTTTGGAATGGGATTTAGTACTCAAGAGCTCTCTATGGATGGACACCAGATTGTTAATTTGGATGCCAGTAAGGAAATTCCCCCAGTGGTTGAGTTGATTGTGGGATCTGCACCCACCTTGCCAGTAGTCAGTGATGATCAGAAACAGTCTGAACCAGTTGTTGAGCCTCCCACTGAAATTAAGTCTGTTTTTGAAGAGGGGTCTAGTTCTGGACTTAGATTTGCCACTAAGAATCAGAAGAAGAACTATTTGAGGAGACTTAGAAAGAAAATATCTAAGGCTAAGAGAGTTCTACCCTTTAAGACCTTAGCTCAAGTAGAACCTGAGGCTGTTGAGGAGCTACCTATTCCTGCTTCCTCTCCCCTCCTAAAGGGGAGTCGCTTTACCCCCTGGCTTCAGCTCAAGGGGAGGAGAGGATAGCTAGGATAGCCCGTTCTCCACCATGCCCGGTCGACTACTCGACTAAGAAAACTCAGAAAGAAAAACATCTCCAGAAGACAAGGACTTTGAGAAATATAATTCATACCTGCGCTGCACAGTCTGGACAGACTAAAGAGGAATATGTTAAACAATTGAAGGGAGTGATCTCACATCGCTTCCAAAAAGAAGTGTTGAAGGAAGAAGTATCTGAAGCAAAGAATTTAACCCCACAATTCGTCAGAAAGAATAAGAAGTATGTTAGACAGCCTGTTACTTCAGTACTGGTTGATGGATATCACTGGGTGCCACGCCCTCCATCCTCTCAAACAGAGGGTATTGTGTTGACTGGGTCCGAGAGAGGCCGCCATTCTACTGGTAGACCCCCGGTACCCCCACATAAACCTGTAAGATTGGCCTCAGTAATCGTTAGACCAAAGGGGGTTGAAGTTCAAAAGTCTATGGACCTTAAAGGAAAAAGACCTAAATCTCCTGAAAAGAGATATGTGCCAAAGAGAACTAAGTTGGAGAATCTGTCACCACCTCCTAAAACTTCTAAGTTCATTCTGCAGCTCCAACGGGTTTCAGCCAACCCTACTCCGAGTTCAGTTGAATTGATGGATGTCCAGACTAGTACTCCAGTTGTTACAGTTGACAGTCCTACCACAGCCAGTCTAACTCCGGATCCAATAGTCACCATCCCTGCTACCCCAGTTGATGATCCCCAAGGTCCGAGTGTCATTCCTAGGCCCCTTAGTCAGGTGTCTGAGGATCTTACCTTACCAGATGTGGGAACTATCACTTTACAAGCTCCTGCTTCTCCTGAGGAATATGTCCTTCTCCCTGTAGAGGATGCCACTCTTTTGACTACCAGCTCTAGGATAGTCGAAGAGGAGAGAATTGACCAGGATCTAGAAATGGAAGATGAATCGGATACAAAGTCTCAACCAGATCCTAATCTAAAACTCACAGAAATCATTACCCTCATGGATTCTGAAGAATTATTTGATATGGCTGAGTATAAAGGATACTTACCCCTTGATCCTAAGTCAATTGGGGATAGACCGGTCGAGGAGGTAGTTCAAGAAATAAGAAACATCTTGTTGAACAAAGAAGGAATGACTTCTTTTGACCCTGATATGGATGATCTCCTTGGAGATGAAGATGATTATGTTGGTGGCATTCATGTGGTTGAAACTAGAGGGTCTAATAAAGAAGCTGAGCCCAGCAAATGCCGATTTGCTAAAGATGGTGATCCACATACTGTTGAGTCAGATTCAGATGAGTCTGTGAAAGACAGAGATGAAGAACACATAAAAAACTTGAAGACTCAGCTCGCTAGCATGATGTCACAAGTTAGAGAAATGCAAGAGAAGTTGGACAAATCACAGCAAGAGTCTTTTATGATCCACCAGTCAGCTCGAGAGCTCACAGAAAAGGCCAAAAGGGCAGAATTTAGTTCCAGACCTCTCGAGTCACCACCTGTGACCCTCCCTTATCCAGTAGAAGCACCTCCAGTTCACCCTGCAGTTTCCACCATTCCTCCGATCCTACCTCAGAAGGATATTAAGCAGTTAATTGAGGACCAGGTAAGGGAGGCCTTAGCTCTTTCTCAAGGAACCGTGTCTATTTCAAAGGGTAGACCCTACCCCGAGGAATATGACTTAGTTCCTTACCCAAAGGGCTTTGTGCCACCAACTTTTAAAGTTTTCACTGGAATTGAAAATCCGAGATAGCATCTGGCCCACTTCCGAGCAATCTGTTGCAATGCAGGAGGGTCAGAAGCTCTACTATTTCGCCAATTTGTAAGTAGTCTATCCGGCATTGCTTTTGAATGGTACGCCGATCTGCCCAACGGTTCAGTAAGAACCTTTAGCGACCTAGAAAACCTCTTTCTTAAGAGATTTTCTAGAGCGCAACAACGCACCACCGTGGGCGATCTCGTGGTTGAAAAGCAAAAGCCGGGAGAGTCTCTGGTTGAGTACATCTTGAGGTGGCGAAACCTCTCGATGAAGTGTGAACCCCAGTTGCAAGAGCAACATGCTGTGGAGATTCTTTTGAAGAATATCCACGGCCCTGTTGCTTTTCTCCTGAAGGGTTTCACTATTAAAATTTTTGAAAAACTTCTTAATAAGGCTAGCAATTTGCAGGAAGAGGCTCCTAGGATGCTATTCTTACGAGAGCAGTCTGAAGAAAAGAAGGGTCCAAAATTGGTGAAAATATTTGAAAAGAAAGCTGTGGTCTCAGCAGTAGATAAAGGAAAGAGGCCAGTGATTAGTCAGCCTAGCACTCCACTTCCACCACAGCCGCCTCAGAAGCAGTCCTTTCAGATAGTTTCTCAATATACTAGAGATCCCGCCATCATCCCTTTTAGAGAGAGATTGGCAAAGCCTTATCCATTTAAAAGGGAGTCAGTTAAGAAGATCTTCAGGAGTTTGTTAAAGAAACCAGATTTTCAGTTGCCAGAGGCCAGGAGGCCTGAGGATGAGAGCAAAAAAGATGATCCCAAGTATTACCCGTATCACAGGATGCTTAGTCACCCTCTTGAGGACTGTGTTGTGTTCAAAGATTGGCTTGAGAGGAACTACACCCAAGGTAACATCATAATACCTAAGAAATACTTGGTCGATCCAGAAAAGACTTCAATTAAAACCATTTCAGGTAATCCTCTTAACTCTTCTTGTCTTGTTGAAGATGGTTGGGACATTGCTTTGTCCCGGGCACTTAAAAAGTCGATTAACAAGTCTTTTCGTCTTTCTCAACAGCTGACTATGATAGCCCAGGCCCCGGTGTGGAAGGTTGACCTGGACGCTTCGTAGAAGGATGTTGAGCCACTTCCCTCTCCAGTAGTCTTAGGAACTACTGAGAAAAATGTAAAATAAGAGAAATTTGATTTTGTAGAGAGGAAGTGTGTAGATGAGAGATGTATTAGAATGGCGGATGGCGGTGTTAAAACCATTTCCCCTCTTTTGTTATCTGACTTTTACTTTGCCCCATCAAAGGCGAAGGGTCAAAAGATGAATAAAAAACATCCTTCTACTTCTGTCTTGATGATTAACAATGAATCTCAAATGCAAATTGATGACTCTCCTGTTTCGAATCAAACTCCTAATGAAATAAATATTGAGGTTAATCAAACCGACCTCCCCGAATCGACTATTCAAGAAGATGTCGAATGTGAAGCCTTATCAGAAAGTGATTTCCCCCAATGTGATTTTCAGGGAAGTCCTATCGAGATAGAGTTTTCAGATTCTGACTCTCTTTCGGGAAACGACGATTCAATGCCTACAGTGAGTGTAGACACCGCTCTAGTTTGCCCGCCCGAAGACGTCGAGCAGGTGCAACTCCGTGGCGGTAAAGTCTTACCTCCTAGGTTGCCCCCTCAGGACAAAGGCAAGCAATTCTCATTCGAAAATCTAAATCCAGATTCCCCTCAGCAACCAGAATTTCCTTTCATTCCTCCAGGTTTCGAGTCTGTCGTTCCTAAGGTTGATTACAATGTTCTAGCCCACCTTAGAGTTGCCAGCAAAATTAAGTATTTTACGACGCCCTCCTTCTCTCCAAAGAAATGAGGGAGTCTCTAATTAAAGCACTTCTCGATCCCGAGATTTGCTTAACACAGTTGGCTGCAACTTCAGAAGTGAGCTCTCTACTTCAAAGAGGTCCCTGGGGTTACCTTTTCAGATGAAGATTTACTCTTGGGAACTGTTGACTACAATCGTCCCCTCTACATTACTGTAGATGTGGGAAACTTCAAGTTATCAAGAGTCCTTGTTGATCCGGGTGCATTGGTCAACGTGATGAATATAAAGACTCTTGCTTATCTCAGAGTTGATACTAGCAAGCTTTCAACCGACAGGTTGGTGCTTCGTGGGTTCAACGAGAAGGGCGAGAGAGCTTTAGTTCAATCACTTTACTCCTAGAAATAGGAGGGTTAAAAACTGAAGCTAAATTTCATATCATTGATTCGACTATGTCCTTTAACGCACCTTCTAGGTAGACCTTGGATTCACAATATAGAATGGTTCCATCTACCCTGCACCAATGCGTTAAGTATCAACGAGACGGCATTGAACATGTGATTAAGGGTGATTTGCAACCATTCTCGATTCAAGCAATTGGGATCTACGAAGATGCTGCATATTTCATACCAAAAGGGTCCTCGTCCCGTTCTAAATCGGAGATCAAATTTGAGGAGAAATGGTTGAACAAAAATTCGACCAAAAGAAGGAAAAAGATAAAAATATCAATCAAGAAATGATACAATCGAGTAGTGAAGACGACTCTGATATCATTGTCCTTAGGCCTCCAAGAACATTACCTCAAAGAGGTGGGAGGATGGCTTTAAGGGCACGAGGTCGAGGCCGTGCTTCATTAGATAGGAGAGCAGCACCCTGTATATTGATTTGGAATCAGATTCTGATTGTGAACTAAAAGTCAAGGTACTGCCCTCTCTCTCGATTATCAGAACATAAATGCTCCTCCAAAATTTGATCTCACCTTAGACCAGGACAGTGACCCTGAGGTAGATATTTCAAAAGTTAAAAGTGACAAGCCTGAATTAACAATGTATGAAAAGCTCACTAGAAGGATTGAGGCCCTTTCTCTGACCCCACTGTCTGCAGGCAGGATTGTAGGGTTGGAAGTCAAAGTGCCCCCCAACTTGGATGGTGAAGTTAAGAAAGTCCTGAAATTCTTTCCTAGCTCCTCCTCCGCAATAGATGAAGGTGATGTAACCCTTGAGGAGGCAGATTTTAATGAATTAATGGAATTACCTTTCGGCTACTTCCCTGTTTGTGTAAAAAAACACTTTTTCTAAAGGTTCTATACCATACCGATGGACTAAGGGTCAAGCTAGATACCACGAGAATATTTGACGAATAAAAATAAATAAAAATCCAACAAGTGGTATTAGCTTTGGAACAGTTAGTTCATTCGATGATGATGAGTATTTCCTAATGATAACTTACCACCTTGATTCTCCAAATGTCCCTACAGATCCTCCTTGTCTTCTAGATGAACTCTGTTTGGAGACTTTAGACGATCCCGATGATCTTCAAGTTCGGGATGCACCCCCTGAATTTGAAGAGGAAATTATGTCGACAGTCGATGAGTTGAGAGAAATTAACCTGGGAAATGATGATGACCCCCGTCCGATTTTCATAAGTACTTTGTTGAGCGAGGGTGAAACCCAAGACTTAATCCAGTTGTTATTCGAGTTCAGGGATTGCTTTGCCTGGACATACGACGAAATGCCAGATTTGCCTGCTGAGGTAGCAGTTCACAAACTTGGGGTTCGGCATGATGCCATTCCTGTTAAACAAGCTCCTCGACGCATGCGCTTAGAGATTGAGCAACAAGTCATTTCTGAAGTTAAGAAATTGGCAGAAGCCGAATTCATTCGAGAGGAGCAATATCCCTTCTGGGTGGCCAGCGTCGTGCCAGTTCGAAAGAAAAATGGTCAATTCGAATTGTGTCGACTATAGGGATCTGAATAAGGCATGTCCTAAAGATGAGTTCCCTCTACCAATACCAGAACTCATGGTGGACATTGCCTCCTCACATGCTATTTTCTCATTCATGGATGGCTCGTCGGGTTATAACCAAATCAAGATGGCCCCTGAAGATGAGAGAAATACGGCGTTCAGAACCCCTATTGGAATCTTTTGTTATAAGGTAATGCCATTCGGCTTAAAGAATGCCGGAGCAACCTACCAACGGGCAATGACCCGTATCTTTGACGACTTAATTCATAATCAAGTTGAATGTTATATTGACGATTTAGTTGTCAAGAGCAAGGTTAAAGAGGCTCACCTGTATGACTTAAGAGTTGTTTTCGAACGGTTGCGCCGCTACGATTTGAAAATGAACCCCTTGAAGTGCGCCTTCGGCGTCGCCTCAGGAAAATTCTTAGGATTCGTAGTGAGGCACCGCGGAATCGAGATCGATCCTGCTAAAATTGAAGCCATCTTAGATATGCCATCCCCTAAGAGCCTTACTCACCCAGTTAAGGTCTCTACAAGGTAGATTGACATATATAAGGAGGTTTATTTCTAATCTTTCCGGGAGATGTCAACCCTTTTCTGTCCTTGCGAAAAAGGATACTAATTCGTATGGGGCGAGAAGTGTCAAAATGCTTTTGACGATATCAAACAATACCTTTCTAATCCGCCAGTCTTGGCAGCTCCGATTCCGGGAAAGCCATTAATCCTCTACACTGCAGCTCTAGATGAGTCTTTAGGTGCCCTGTTGGCTCAAGTTAACGACGAAGGGAAAGAGAATGCTCTCTATTACCTCAGTCGAAGACTCCTTCCTACTGAAATTCGATACCGTCAATTGAGAAGCATTGTCTTGCTCTGGTTTTTGCAGCTCAGAAACTGAGGCATTACATGCTCTCCCACTCAATCAGTCTGATTTCAAGAGTTAATCCTTTGCAATATCTTATGACCCGACCTACGTTGTCAGGACGTTTAGCTCGTTGGTCTATGATATTGTTGCAATTTGAGATTACTTTCACTCCCCTTCGTGCTGTGAAGGGACAGGCTGTCGCCGACTTTCTGGCAGCACACCCGCTGCCGGCAGATTCTCCTCTGAACGATGACCTACCCGACGAACAAGTCATGAGTTTGAGGGAATCTGGCGAGGCCATCTGGGAATTATATTTTGATGGGGCAGCATCCTCTCGTAGGATTGCGACCCAACAATCTGTAATTCCTGGAAAGGCTGGAGTCGGTCTAATTTTCATTACGCCAGAAAAAGGAATGATGCATTTTTCCTACCACTTATCGGAGCCTTGCACAAACAACGAAGCTGAATACGAAGCTCTGATAACCGGTTGGAACTTGCAATTCTAATGGAATTAAAGAGATTAAGATCTTTGGAGATTCCCAACTGGTTATTAACCAAGTCGCCGGAACTTATAAAGTCTTGAATCCGAATCTCCTAAGATATCACCAGTACACACTTCACTTGTTGGAACAAATCCCTATTGCTACTTTGTATAGGGTTCCCCGTGGAAGCAATTCCGCGGCGGATGCCTTAGCAAAACTTGCGAAGGAATTTGCATGTCCTGAGGAGGATTCCATCCCTATAGAGATTCAGGGTCGTAAGACCCTCTCCCTTATAGATTTGGAACACATTAGTAAGACTCCCCTTCAGATCCTTTCTGCCTCTTCGACAACCGACGAAGAAGGTGATTGGAGACGACCCTTAATCGATTACCTTAAAGAAGGGAAGCTTCCCAGGATAAATCACTCTCCAACCAGATTAAGAAACGTGCCCTATCATATGCACTAGTTAACGATCTGTTGTACCGTCGGTCCTTCGATCACATGTGGCTGCGCTGTTTGAACAAGCGAGAAGCCCTGAAAATTGTTAATGAAGTTCATTCAGGACTGTGCGGTGCACATCAATCGGGTCCAAAAATGAATAAAGATTAAAAGACTTGGATACTACTGGCCTACAATGATTGACGATTGCATGAATACTGCAAAGCACTGTCATCAATGTCAGGTCCATGGTGTGGTTTTACATCAGCCGCCTAATGTGTTACACCCTACGATAGCCTCGTGGCCCTTCGAGAGTTGGGGCACGGATATCATTGGGCCGATTGACCCTCCCTCCGCGAGAGGTCATCGTTTCATATTAGCAGCGACTGATTACTTTTCAAAGTGGGCGGAAGCAATTCCCCTACGAAACGTAACATCACCCATGTCTTAAAATTCTTTCGTGACCATATTGTATATCGATTCGGCGTACCTCGCAGAATCATATCCGATAATGGGTCCGCATTCAAGTCTACAAAAATCAATAGTTTTGTAAGGCGCCATAATATTGATTGGAGATATTCGACGATCTATTACCCTCGGGCGAATGGATTGGCCGAGGCCTTCAACAAAACCTTGGTGCAAATGTTAAAAAGACCCTTGATGATAACAAACGACAGTGGGATGAGCGGTTGGTGGAAGCTTTGTGGGCTTATCGTACCACTTATAGAACCCCGACCCAATCCACCCCGTTTGCACTAGTGTATGGATCTGAGGCCGTTTTACCCTTGGAAATACAAATCCCTTCGCTCAGAATTGCAGTTCAGAATCAAATTACCAATGAACAAAATGCAAAACTACGATTGGAAGAACTCGAAGGCCTTGAAGAGCGACGTCTCCAAGCTCAACAAAGTTTAGAGTTGTATAAATCCCGTATGGTTCAAGCCCATGATAGTTAGTGCGACCTAGGACCTTCCAAGCGGGAGACTTGGTATTGGTCCTTCGGAGGCCTATCTTGGCCCATCGGAGCTGGGAGGCAAATTTGAACCTACGGGGAAGGACCCTTCGTTATAGAGACTGTCTACGAAGGAGGCTCGTATCAGTTAGTAGATTGTAAAGGGAACCACCCAATGCTACCTGTCAATGGGCGTTTCCTTAAGAAATACTATGCTTGATGTAGCTCATTTTATCAATTAATAAAACTTCCTTTTCTTGATTTGCAACTTGATTCTACCCTTTTTTTTAAGGTCTTTTCTTTTTTAAACGCTCTTCGCCTTCTCCTTAAGGTTAGGTTCCTTCCTTCCCTTAGGATTAGACCCGCTAGTGGTGGAATACGCCCTCCGTGGCACCATCCTAGCATTTGTCCCGGGGATTAGTGGTGGATACGCCCTCCGTAGCACCATCCTGATTCCATTCGCTAGTGATGGAGTACGCCCTTCGTGGCACCATCCTAGTTTGCCAGTTGAGGTCCTCTGTGTGGAGCAAGTTTCCTCCCCACATGACCATTTCGCTAGTGATGGAGTACGCCCTTCGTGGCAACATCCTAGTTTGCCAGTTGATCTGCCTATTTGGAGTAAGTCTTCTATCAGCATCCTATAGGCCTAAGGTTGGGTGATGCCCTTCCTTAGACCCAAGGTAGGTATTCCCTACCTTGGTTTCCAGTTGATCCGTCTATTAGGAGTAAGTCTTCTATCAGCATTCTGTAGACCTAAGGTTGGGTGATGCCCTTCCTTAGACCCAAGGTTAGGTATTCCCTACCTTGGTTTCCAGTTGATCCGTCTACTAGGAGTAAGTCTTCTATCAGCATCCTGTAGACCTAAGGTTGGGTGATGCCCTTCCTTAGACCCAAGGTTAGGTATTCCCTACCTTGGTTTCCAGTTGATCGTCTACTAGGAGTAAGTCTTCTATCAGCATCCTGTAGACCTAAGGTTGGGTGATGCCCTTCCTTAGACCCAAGGTTAGGTATTCCCTACCTTGGTTTCCAGTTTGATCCGTCTACTAGGGAGTAAGTCTTCTATCAGCATCCTGTAGACCTAAGGTTGGGTGATGCCCTTCCTTAGACCCAAGGTTAAGGTATTCCCTACCTTGGTTTCCCAGTTGATCCGTCTACTAGGAGTAAGTCTTCTATCAGCATCCTGTAGACCTAAGGTTGGGTGATGCCCTTCCTTAGACCCAAGTTAGGTATTCCCTACCTTGGTTCCAGTTGAATCCGTCTACTAGGAGTAAGTCTTCTATCAGCATCCTGTAGACCTAAGGTTGGGTGATGCCCTTCCTTAGACCCAAGTTAGGTATTCCCTACCTTGGTTTCCCAGTTCATCTGCCTATTTGAGTAAGTCTTCTATCAGCATCCTATAGGCCTAAGGTTGGTGATGCCCTTCCTTAGACCCAAGGTTAGGTATTCCCTACCTTGGTTTCTTTCTCCAGTCCTCTCTTCCGAATAGGG